>DWHQ01001379.1:0-10951 GCA_018247955.1 Eurytides marcellus marcellus | reverse complement strand
CAGACCGCCACGCGACCCCACTGCGGATTGGCGGACTTCACATATTTAAGAATTTTTTTTTTATCATTTCTTAAATATGCAGGTTTACTCACGATGTTTTCCTTCACCGTTGAGCACGTGGTAAATCAGCACTTAAAATTGTTAATCACAAATTAACAAATTCATTGGTGCTGGCATCGGGGTCTGAACTGAGGTTGCTCGAATGTATTGTTGAATTCGAAGAAAAGCGCCGGACATTGAGCTACCACGGCATCGTAATAGGCATAGAGATATAACATCTTAATTCAAATAATAGATGACCCGTTTGGCGCAGTTGCTAAGCTATTGGCGTCGGCGTCACAGGTCTATCCTTCAGATGATTGTTCCGGATCTGGCCATTTGTCCATGTATGTATGTAAAAGCCCTTGTAACACAAGATATTTCTATCGTACAATGAGGGGAGTGTTTCTTAAAAAAAAAAGTGTTTAGTGTATCAAGCACGTTCTGTGCACTGTCTTGTTATGGGAAGGCATGCCGCTTAGCATCATCTAATCAAACCGACTTTCGTGGACGAAATTTTCTCTGATCGTTTTCAAGTTTTAGTTGTAGGAATCTTGCAAAGTCCGCCGGGGAAAGTAGCACACCACTAACAGTTAACAACGCTGTGTTCTGCTTGGAAGGGTTCTGGGTTCTGGAGAATGTTATAGTAATTGCTGGGTGTGGAAATAAACTTCCTCTTGTTGCTTCTTCGTTCGCCATTCTCCCTATATAGAGCGTACAGCTCTATGCACAATACTCTGAAGATATTGCATTTTCAATCTTTGACTGTTTATCTTTTATTTCAACACATAATTGCTTGGCGGTATTACTGGCAATTGTGTATTCTGCTAAAAAGGACTCACAAAATGTGCTGTTACTAAAGAAGTAATAACAGAATATCACTTTTAATTGTATACCCTATTCGGTTGTAGTTACCTTGCGTATAACCTTTGGGTATAGCGTAATTTAGCAAATACCAAATTCAGAGTCTCGACCCGGCCATAATCTTGATCCTAGTGATCAAAGGCCAGCCCGTTCGTTGTGAAGTCAAAATCCAATAGGGCCACAATATATTAGTTCCCGATGAACCGTTGATTTGCTTAGTCGAGGTCCTGAAGTCAGAATATAAAAGAAAATATTATTGGATGTACCATTTTTGTAGAAACTCATATAGAGATATTCTATGATATATTGGTTATATATCGTTGTATTAACGTACCATTAAACAAATGATTCATACTTCAAAGAGCATAATGGAGCATTTTAAGTGGTGAGAAATATTATTTAAATTAAATATTTGAAGATAAACTTCATTATTTATTTTTTGTCAGTTCTAATTTACTGACTGAATCAACCAAATTGGTTGTCCATTGTCGGTAGATACTGCGTAAAAAGCAAAAAAATTAAATTGGAACTAAATTTGTCATAATTTCCAAGTCTTAATTTTATAATGTTGTTTTGATCGCCTGAATCACCTTAATTGTTCGTCAGTGTAGTTGTGATCAACCCATAAGGTAACATAACCACAACCCGAATATTTTGTCTTCTTCACTTCACCATTTCAAGTCTCCAGTATGTAAAGTGCCATACCAAGACTTTTGTGTGAGGTTCACTAGCTAGTTTATAATAATAGTTTAATTTTTTTATAATACCTGTCTACTTGCGATATACCGTTTACAACAAAAATACGCATAATTAGAGAGAACTCAAAAACAACTCGTCAAATCTCGCTGAAATTTATATGGGATCACATGACAAGCACCAGCTTTGAAATATAATAACAATCACCAAAATCGGTACACCCAGTAAAAAGTTATTTGGTAACGTACATAAAAATAATACAGTCGAATTGAGAACCTCCTCCTTTTTAGAAGTCGGTTAGAAAAAAATCCGTTGATAAATCATTGAGAGTAATTTCATTCCAGGCCTCATTTAATTTCACTATAACGGCGCTCCTTCGCCGTGGCTTAGCTCCGACGGTGGAATGGCCGTCCGGGGCAAAAGCGCGGCCCGGCATCCGCTAATTTATGAGAACGTGTAACGGCGTGCTCCATACAACGAATATGTGAATGCATCCATCTTTGTTTGCACACGGCGCTAATGTGCGTGCTAGGTTATTTATGCTGGAGGGGCTCCGTTGCAGCCGGGTCCGGTAAATGGTAGGTCCGGAGTTTCATACAACCCCTTTGTTACTTAACTCCTTGGAGGAACGCGGCGTCTTGTTTTTGAGGAGCCTTGGCAACTTAACTTGCACATGCACCTAATGATAGATGTTAATAACCGTCTGTTTATGGCGCGCATGATGTTAAAGATTTATTCATGCTGTGCATACTTGCAGCCAAACGTAAAAACATCGGGCCCCCGCCGAAGTTATACCAGCCATCTGTGAGGTACCGTTACTTGTATAAAAGGAGTTGTGATAAAAAAAATTGATTCCCTGCCACGATTGACTTTGAAACATTTTTAGGAAACGGAGCCAGAATAGGCCAGAACATGAAAATTTACTCGACACATTAACAACAAGTTTTAAGAAGTAAACGACTGAATTCCAGTACAACGCAACGGTTGGGATAATTGTACTTTAGTAATATACCAGCTATCTTTGTGCTCACAACATATTCATTATAATCGCTTTTAAGAGTGCTAAACGTGTGCCAACTTCTGATATATTCACGGTCTAAACACATGCCTAGTCAAATCATATTTACCTTTTTTTAAAGTGAATAACTTTAATCTATAACTAGATTGTTCCGTTATTTTGCTGCAATATGAAGAATCGACGTACATGCAATCCACTGCTTTCCAATACCGTTTAATAGCACCCTTGGTCACCGTTTCCCTCCGATAACTGCGCCGAATGCACGTTTTAATAAGGCGCATTGCGAGAGCGTGGCGCACTGCATGCACTCTTCGCAACTATGCGACTCATAACCGACGGAGTATTTATGACAGTGCCGCGGTGCCCCGTAATTGCAGCGAGCGGTGATTTGTGGCGCGGGACGTCTTAAAGTTTCGCCTCGGGATGTTACACACACACGAAAATGTAACCGATAGCGATATGTCCGGTATGTTAGTACTGCTTGTGTTTCAAGAGAATGGTATAGCGCATAGATTCCCAAAGTGCTCTATATAGAGCCTTGGGGATCTATGAAAACATGGCAAGGGGTCTACGACACAAAAAAGTTTGGGAACCTCTGGTATAGCGTATTTTATATCTTCCATGTTACATGGAAGATATTGTAATGTCCAAAGAGTGTGCAGGTGCAGGTGCATTTACTTTTCTTCTGCTCAATCCGATGGGACGTAAAATACGACACGAGAGAAGTCGGGCATAGAGGTGGTGACTTAAAACTAATTAATCTCAATACAATAATTTAAAACCTATTTAAAAAGACAAAATATGCTCCGTGTACAAAATATTATACACGGAGTAGTAACAAACAATATATTTCACACAGAACGAACTGGTCGTCTTTACATATTAGGGAATTACCGTCTTTACCATCTTAACTACCTTTATTTCAATTAATTAAAGAGCCTGTAGGATGTGGTATTATGTCTGCTAAAGGTTTTAATTATAAAGGCCTTTGTGAACATGAACAGATGACAATCATCATATTAAAGATCTTGATAAATTATCGTTAATTTTCTGTGAAAATAGAAGTTCTGTTCATGTTAGACTTGTGACTTTATTGCCTTCTCTGTCATCACGCCGGCGGATGAGCGAGACACCCAACCCGAGAGAAATATCGCCGACAACCGTATACGACGTTGCTTATCTTAACTCCATTACCACCTGAGCACATTACGTTTATTTGTTCCAGTGCGTGCACTCAACAAATTAGGGGCGGATATAAAGAGTTGTATTTGTTTTATTTCCGTCGTAGCGTTCCCACTCTCTCCCCCGTTTCTCGTAATTCGATCATCGTTTAGCGTTCTACGCTATTGTAATTGTGAGAAGTACACGATGTTTTGAAATTGTCAGTCTAAAGTCTAAAAATACCTTTGCTTTTCGTTTAACCTGAATTTGCTTTGTAATTTAAAAGAAATCGATAGCTCTTGTTTGTATTTAACCTTGAAGTATGATTGAATCAGCCAGTAATAATATGTTCGAACAGATATGTTTGTGATGGTCACCATAACACATAAAAAACATGTTTTCAGCTCGGAGTTTGTATCAAACCATAAGCTTCATCTGAACCAGTGTTTCACCCAAGCAAATACATATATCGAAAAATATTATGCAAACTGTTAGCAAAATGTGCTATATTTTCACGATCACATTTGTCTTGCCGTGCACAGGTGGTAGTGGTGTCGGAGTTTTGTAAATTTACTAGATTTTGCTTGCGGCTTAGCTTACTTGGTTTTCGATTCTCTGCCATTTATCACCTTTGTCATTATCTGTCTCAAAATCTATAACTTAGTTATATTACATTCGGAATTTGAAAGAACATTCGTTGCCCCATTTCAGTCGTTTGAAACAAGCAAACACTATGAAGTTTTCATATAAATAATAAAATTAAGAAATATCAAGTGACATTTCACACACGGCCGTATAATCCCAAACGAAATTCAAATTAAATGTATACTTATATAGATAACTAACACCCAGACATATGTAGACCAAATACTTATGGTCATCGCACAAATATTCTGTCCTCGGTGGGAATCGAATCCAACCTTCGGCTTTGCAGTGGAGCACTAACCACTACACCACAGGCCGGTTATATCATTAGTAGTATAGTAAATTAGTTAGTTTCGATTCATTTCGGGCTTTCGGTATATCGAAAACGTAACTTCGTTACTGCACTGTAATTCCGTATAACAAATGGCCACCCAACAGTTGTCAAATGTAGAAGATACTAGTTTTACTGCGATGGATTAGTTCCGGACGGCACCGTCTCTTAGTAATATAAATGCTTTTCATTTCCAGGGCTCCCTCATTTTTCAATATTGTTTCTGCTACTTTCAAGGATAAAAGGGCAGTATAATCCTACTTCTTAATTCGAAAGCTTGTGCAGGTTTCTTATTTATTGACCTGAACGGATTTGGGGAACATTGACACGCTGTAAGTTTATGATCTTATAAAATTTTAATCCCGTTTACTGTTAAAACTGTTTAAAGAAAAATAAACCTTAAAAATTAACTCGTGGCCTCCTAGCAAGATATCGTTGTTCTAAGTTTTTTCCTCTCTGGATTCCAATTCTAAAGTCTACGCAGGAGAAGTCACAGGCAGACCAAATTTTTAATTAAATGTTATTTCTTTTATTCTTAATCAAATGTCATATAAATATTTATGTGATAATAATAAGGTCATCCCGACCGATTCCGGCCACGGCGGCCAATCTACAAGAGATGAGCCAACTGCGCAGGATATATTATAGTGCACAAGCGTTTGTGCAGACACAGGTGCACTCACTCTTCCTTTACTCTCATAGCCCGATGGGACGGATAACCGACACGACCGGAGAGAGATCAGGCGCAGAGGCGATGACATTAAACCGACCTCTTAATAACGACTCTTCCAAGCCACCGCTAGATGGCGTTGACAAGAAGCCGAGACCGACCTTTTACATGCCCATGCGACGCATGGGATATATACATGCATATATGTATATAGGTATTTTTGTTCTCTCGATATCAGTATGTTATAACTATGCAAAATCTATTTCTGTTATATAGACAAGTCTTAATCGTAATCATAATGAATATGTAGATATTTGGGTTCGCTTAACATCACTTTGTGCTATAAATATTTAATGTTAATGCCTGTTTTATATACCTGCTATTGCGACTAAAGTAAGGACTTTATCATGATAATTGTCACAACGTTAACTATTGATTAATTTTGAAAAGAGAGTGGAAATTAGAAAACGTCACAATCGGGTCGCTAGTAATTGCTTTATTTAATTTAAGATAACTTTTTATTAGCTTAAACACGACAAATTTCAAGTAAATGAATTTGTTTGTCAAACTCATACTAAGTTTATTACAAATCTAAACTCTAATTTTCGATTATTTATAAAACATTTTTAAATTTTTATACCATAGTTGACCAAAGAATCATTGATGGGATTTACATCAAAATTTTAAATGACACATTCGATGGTATTACAAAAGAATGAAGAAATATGTTCGATTCACTATTATCATAATTTATTAAGTAATGACAAGTATCAAGATGGTTACACCTGCACTCGGCATCGAGGTATCGGATATTTAGTTTGCTTTGGGGCGGGCGGGGCGCGGGGCGGGGTGGTTAAGTCCAACTATAAATTAGGAAGGGTACGGTTTCATTAATCACCCATACGCCGTTATTATTAATTAACCCCCTTTGGAACTATCGTCGGCATTAATTATCGACCGGTTCTCCCGTGGCTACTGTCAACTTTCTTGGGCGGTTGTCTCCACGCGTAACGGTACTGGGCTCCGTTGCACAATGGAATTACGGTAAATAATACGCAAATGGTAAACTATAGCCGATTGGGTCTGAATCGGACATTTCGATGGCATACTTTATGTTTTAACAGATGCTCACTTCAATTTAATGTAGTTTAGCTATCGTGCTCAATACATTGATTTAATACAGCTAAAGTAACAGCCTATATATATCCCACTACTGGGCACCAGCCTCCTCTATACAGAGGATATAAGGGCAAAGACCTCCACGCGGCCCCAGTGCGGACATTGGGGCCTTCAAATATGTAAGAAGTATTTCTTTTTTATCGTTTCTTAAATATGCTTTCCTGATATTTTCCTTTACCGTTGAACACGTGTTAAATGAACACAAGTGGTACACAACAATAAAAGTGGTAATTATAAATTAACAAATTCATTTGTGCTGAGCACCGGGGTTTGAACTCAGATTGATCGAATGTATTGAATTAAAAGTGAGCACCTGAACACTGAGCAATCTAAATAATAATATAGATACCTATATATAATCTAACTCGAATATATTTTTAATATTTAAATGATGGGACGAGGGAGTCGTGGTCTTCGTGGTATGAAAGTCCCCTGCCCATAATAACCCAGTACCACACAGATCCTGCTGTCTCCTGCGCTATGCTCATTACCCAGAGATTTAACATGTTAGGACAGGCAACATTGTCCTTCAAACTAGAAACCAGTTGTACTTGACGGTATAACACCTGGCAATACAGTGGTACCATCCAAGGAGGTAGTGGAAGAGGTTTTAACGGTAAACCACGCAGCAGCTCCCTCTGCTGCTGAATGGGCCGTCTCGAACCGGGTAAGTACCACGATCACACAGAAAATCGACATAAAGTGAAAAAATTTAGTTGACATAGTGTTCATAAGAGGCATCGATATTTTGTCACAGCATATGAAAAGGATGTTTATGCCAATACTGTCCAAAATTTTTCATTGGTTAGTTGACATAATACCGGCTGTCTATGAACACCGATGTACGTGTGTGTGTGTATCTTATATATGACTACAACATACATGCGTGTGTAGTGGACAATACTACAATCGTTACTGTACGTGTGTGTGTCTGTGTGTGTTTACTAAGGGCCTTAGTTGCGATTCACACTGTAAATGTGAAACTTAACTTGTAAATGTGTTCCAGAAATTGCATGTTTAGAAGTGTTTGGACACAAGAGCGGTCCGCGGCCGCGTCGAGCCGTCACTCGGAGTTCAGAACACCTCATTACGACAAGAGCTTTGCGTCCACATGTGCCCCTCACTAATGGAATGCTAACTTTATCACCAAAGAGCAGAGTTCATTATGAATTGTAAACGCGTAGCGAACAGTAGTGCTACATTATCACAAACACTAACTCCCAACGTGTTTAAATCTCTCATTAATTTAACGCCGAATTCATTTAATTCTAGGCCGGCCAACTCGGTTAATTAGAGATTTGTTTTACTATTATCAATATTTAGTATTACCTACCATCACAAGTCATATTTTGTATTGCATCATATATTTAGACACATTGTATAAGTCGGTATTGATTAACATTAAATGCGAATATTAAAATGTGTATTTAATTGATTTTAAAATATTGGTCCCATAATTATCGCTGCGAAACCCGGCGGATGTTTGTCCTTAAAACGATTTTACTTAACAACTTTAAGCATTAAACTTGTTTTAAAAGTTAAAATAAATGATGGAAGTAAATCGGTATTGTTTTAAGATTGATCTCGTTTAGATCTATGGATCTTTTATACGATGATTGTATTATTTTTGAATTGTTAGACATTACTTTAGAACTGAAGAACGGTTACGCAAATATTAAAAAAAAATATATGTGATGGTGCAACCCTAATTTTTTAATTAAAAACTGCATGTTTCCTTTCAATCCGTTCAGCAATTTTTGAGACATCTAACTGTCCAAGCAGTAGAACGAAACTCACTTGAAATAATGGATCTAATTTTTACGGTTTGGATAGTTAAAAAAAAAATAGTTGGTAATAATTTGCACCCGAAAGAGGCATCACTAAAGGGCACATTTTAAAGTATAACCGGTTAAAGTATCCTCAATCACACGATAATTAAGCGACGGACACCCCACCGCCTAACTGAGTTAACTTTCAAATTAATCAAACCGCACACCTATAAAGATTATCAAATGTAAACGGAATGAAATTTTATCGACGCTTGAAAGACGCCGAAACGTCTTGTTAACTTCGAAGTGAGCAGGTTAAACAATAGTTTTACGCGCGAGGCCATTAAGCTCGTTAAATTAACTCTTGTACAACATTATGAGCAATTTATTTATGCTAATCATTACGAGTACACACGGCGTTATTTCGAACGGCTGATGTAAATACGGCTGCCACTTGAGGGCCTTCCGACCGGGCGCGTTTCCATTGTCGTCCGTCACGGGATTTATATACCACCAAATATTTTATTGTTTTTGTTTAAAAAAAAATGGAGTTTTTTATTTTTTAATATGTGAAATTAGGGATTGATATTATACCCAAACTCGGAACAACTTGTGGATCGCATAATTTTGTCTTGCGTAGGATCGAACTCACTATACGTCTCGCTTGCTCGTTGGCCATCAACCACTCCGACTACTACGCCATTCGACCGAATACATATAAGTACTAATAGAATTTTGTCGCGATGTAAGATGAGATTCTAAGCTTTTTAAGTTCCATTACATATCGGCATTCCGTCGAGAAAGTATGTAAGTACTTACAATTGCAACGGCAATTTTACCAGACCCAATAACTACTATTGGGCATAGGCATCTTACATCTTGATGACGAGCGTTACATCGAGCCTTTCGGATTCATTCCTGTGCTGTTGGTTGGCTGTGGCGTTGTGGTCAAACCTGTCACTTGCCATCAGACACACGACATGCTTGTCTTGTCAAATAAATTCTTAAAAAAGGTGACAAGCATTAAAAAACTGTTAACGTAACTGTTTTTATTTGCAGTGTTCTTCTGTGTACAAATAATTCAATCAACAATTACATAGTCAGTCAGCAATGGACTACACTCGATCCGACGAGCATACAAACAATGGAAACGTTTTTAATGATATATTTTCCCGCTTCCGTAATTAGATAGGCGTGAAATTAATATTTTATAATGAACTTCTAATTTAGTTTTCGGCAGTTATTAAGTATTAACATTATAAGGTGTTGTAAAATGAATGCACAAGTCCGTGGCCGGTAGCGTTTTAATTAAAACATTCGAAACATTAATTTTGTCGAATGTCATAGTTTCTGAGAAGGAGATATTAATTAATCCGGTCTTAAGGCAAATGAACGAAAAACGGTGTGAATTAACAAGACGGTTTAATAATTGTAACGATTATCAAGATCTATTTATTACGTTATTACATGTACATAGATATTTTTAATTATTTAGTATTACGTATTTCAGTTTAAGTCAGTTACATGTTTTCATGGTCCTTCTACGCGTCTATTTATCACAGCGATGGAGCTTAAAGGACACTTCTAGATTTCGAAAGAACTTTCAAACTTGTAAAGTCGTTATCAGAAATAAATTATACACTAAAATGTAATTTTAAAATTTAATTGTTTTCTTTTTTAACTCGAATTCCAAACAAGACCTAGATAATTGCTGAGTAAACAGTTTTATTGTACACAAATATTAATACAAACTGGCGATAGCCTCGTGGCCAAAATGGAAGAAGGTTCTCTTCAAGGAAAAAATACGTATTTATTCATTGTCTGTGACATTTATCCTTTGACAAAAATACCTGTTCAAGATTTTATAGTATAAACGTAAACAATGAACATATCCGCTCATCTCAGCTGATCAATTGAATGTATTATATTTTATGTAGACATAAACTCGTACATTCTAGATTTCTGCAAATCTTTCAAATATAATAGTTTATTTGCCCGGACAAATTTTATCATCCTCCATAACCGTAATAGGCTGTAAGAGGAGTACAAAGTTTTCGCTTCTCGCATTATATTATATAGATTGTTTACCGTTATGTGCTATGTTCTAAAACGGGATTGCAATTCGATGCATCGCACCCCTTCGGAAATTTGGAATTCGGTTCTAATTAAGTCGAGGAAACTTGCTTCAGGTTTGTAATAAATCGATTACAGAATAAAAATTTGGGGCGTAAAAACTATTTGTGGCTCTCGTTTAACTTTATCTCCAAAATGATAAATATATTGTGAGAATGTGACTGCAAGCTGTAGACCGTTCTTATGCAGAATCATTAGTTTTATAAATTATAAAAACATAACAAAACTAATCTTAAAAATTACGAGGAATATTAATTATTAAAATAATGTAATGTACTTTTTCTTAGCCCGATCTAGAGCAAAGTAGATATTTTTATAGACGTTAGCATATTTGTTATTTCTTTTGTAGTTATTAATCTTCTTTTTAAGATAAAGAAATTTAAAATGGTTAATTTAAACTATCTAGCAAATTTAAACAGACATAAAAACACGACTTACATATGTGG
>DWHQ01001378.1:0-10952 GCA_018247955.1 Eurytides marcellus marcellus | reverse complement strand
ACCTCACTTATCTCTGCTCCACCTAAAGGTAGACTGGTAGAGAATGCCTCAGGCATTAAGTCCGCCTCTACACAAAGTCTTTGTGTGAAAGTTAAATAAATAAATAAATAAATAAATAAAATGTCTACTATTCTACTTTGATCAAATAATATGGTATAAAATTGTTTATTAGGTCAACGAGACTGAACACACTTCGCTCATGTACGAGGTGCTAGCTGATCAGACTATGTGGGCTGTACTCGGACGTACTGCAGGTATTTCTTTATAAGGGCTTTATCTTCATAACAATTGCTAAATAATAAGTTGCTACTGAAAGGAAATCAACATTAGAAGCTAAGTTGCAATTTTTTTATTTAATGAAGGCTTGTTTGAAGCTCTAACTTAAATTTAAAACCCCTTAAATAATTTATTTCAATTCATAGTAGAGCTGGCAAAAAGCTTTCAAAATTTTTTAGCGTTTGGCGCAGTTATAAGCTATTGGTTTTGGCGTCGTAGGTCGTGGGTTCGATTCCCACCCGGGACTCATATTTGAACTACAGATAATTGTTTCGAGTGTTTCATCTGAGTTTTTGTCCGCATGAAATTTATGTATGTAAAATGCCCTTATGACAAAAGATATTTCTATCCTACAATAGGAGCAGCGTTTAAAAAAAATAAAAAAAAGGTAGCTTAAAGAAACACTGCATTAAAAAGATAGTAGCCATGAGATGCATGACAATCATTTCAACATGCCTTAGTCTTGTTTTGAATAGATTTTCCCACCTTTACGTTTTGTCAAGTATTGTATTAGAGCTCATTGATAATTCATTCACTTACCAGGAGTGGTGACGATGGACGGTACCTCCCCTGAACCCCAGCTGGTGACTTTCGACGTGATGCCCCTAGTCGCCGGATACCTACCGCTACCCACCGTCAGACTTTCCAAATATATTGCTGCTAACACCAAAGGTAACAAACGTAATGAAACATGACACATTTAGCTTCATTAGATACAAATGAATACAATAGAAAGATCAAAAATATGTTTGCCTGATGTTTTTAAGCTTTGAGGCATATTTTTATGCAATATTAATAACTATATTTTAACATATGTTAACCGAGAAGACTTCCTACCATTTTCAGTGGGTGCGCGATTCTAAAACTATAATATCTCTGCCTTTACTCATATCCTTATAACGCCCGAGAAACAAAAAACAATACATAGTTTGACTCACGGAACCCTAAAAATGATACGTTATTAGACTTCCTAACTATTCAGCTCATGAACACTAAGCATTTACATGGGTTTGGTGAACCAATGTAACTTTATAGAACGGCAAAAACGATTAAACAAAAAACGAACGCATGAAGTTTATGTATATAAAATGCGCTAATAACACACGATATTTCTATCTTCACTAGATGAAGCGTTTTTTACAATAAAAACAAAATGTACATAATAAAATATTGATATCTTAAAAACTAGTTAACCATTTCAGATAGAACATTTTTCACTTTTAAGTTTAAGAAGCAAGCTACGCATCGAATTGGTAAGCAACGTCGCGTCGAGCTCCTGATAACCATCATCCTTGTCTATAGCAACTCAGTACTGCCCATTGTTGTTAACTTTATAAGCAATTTAAAATAAAGCTAAGCTCATCACCCAAAAATAAAAGGTGATCTTTATGTCCTCCTAGTGTTCCAGTAGCTTTTTCTAAAAACATTGTCCTTCAAACAGTTATAACAAATATTTAATAGTAGGTATTATACTTACCGAGCAGAGCTGGCTCTGTAAGAATACCATTATTCTATGTGTAGATCTAAAGTAAAAGTTAATTTTTAATGATAGATGTAAGAGTATATTTAACATGTGATATTGCAGACCCAAAAAAGGATATCTCTGCCCACCCCCGCTTGGAGCCTTTCAGTCCAGGCCAAGTTTATCATGCCGGCAAGGCTATCCAAGTCCATGTGCTGCCACCAGCCCCGAAAGAGCAACCTGACGTCCTCTGAACTGAACTAACTCGGACGAAATTAAAAAGGTATCATTTCACCAGAAAAATACTCATTGAATGTAGTAATAGCGGTTAGGAGATATAGTCTATCAAGAACACCGAAATTAACTTATTTGAAAACATATAAAGATTCCATTTCTTTAGTTCATGCAACATTTAAGTGATCCAAAATTTGTTTGTGCCTAAGAGTTTTGCCCATGTACCGCGTAGTGCAAAGTTCAACTTTTCACCTAATAGAACCGAAAATCATGTAGAAAAATAGGTTAATGAAACTATGTAACAACATTGACCATAACTGTACCAGATTCTGCGTGTTATAATTTGATTTAGACAGGCTTAAAAGAGAGAGCTATTCTATATATATATTTAACATAATATCTTGAAAATGTATTTATTTTATTAGTATTATTCATTTATTAATAAAACCATATTCAGGTTTTTTTTTCTTTTTCCACGGATTCGGTGATCCAATGAAGCTTTATAGAGCTGCATAGGCTAAAAGCATCAACGTCAGTTATACATAAGACATTTAATAGTAGAACCTAAAAACAAGCCTTGTTAACTTGTTAATATCTTGTAAGAATATTTGTGGTAGTGGCATGAAAAAAAATTTATATACCAGGTTAGTTTGATTACTAATGAATCAAATATGAATCAAATTGTAAGTGATATTACTAAGAAATAAAAAAAATGTCTGTTCCACAAAACTAAAGTGCTCCGCTATAAGATTTTATAAAACATAATCTGATATACGAGTATATAATATATATAATGTTATAGAAGGCAAGAACGAATATTGGAAGATATTGTGATTCACAGGTAACATTTTAATGGATCATTTTATCTTGTGAATGCCATATGAGCTTAAAAATATTGAATAAATAATTCTCTAATTGATATTTTGGACTTTCACTTTAAAAAAGCATGCAATAGAACTGAGCTTAACAAAGCAGCACCAATAGCATTACATTATTTTGAAATATCTTACTTTGTTGACATGAAAAATAATTTGTGATGTGCAAGAGTTATTTTGTTTCTACATGCATTTTGATCAGCCTACATAGATTATTTAAAATATTTAACATATAAATCTAAATTAATGAACATAGATTGGTCTCTAACTGAGACTGAATTATTAGAAGATAATATTCAATTCTTATATTCAATGAGACAAGATTACTTATGGTCATGGAATGTTCACAAAGGGATTAAGGTAAAAGTATGGTATGGTAAGGTAAATTATTCTACAGTTGGTATGGCTTAATATTGATTGGGTAGACATGACTTTTAATACTCCTTATGAGCTTATTGTCAAAATATATGTATTAAATCTCCAAATTTATAAGTGCAAAATGTTGAAACATGAATCATTAGACCTCAATGACATAACAATCATTTAAATCTATTATCATTTAGTTTAACGGAAATTATTGATGATATAAAACAAAACATAACATTTTAATAATTACGGTATTCAAAAACAATTCGTTAGACAATGTTTTAAGTAAGAAAATCCGCCATAAATTTGACTTTTTCGTCTCATTATTTGCAAGTGTTTTATTTATGCTTATGTGAATACAATTTGACCACATTCACATCGGAAATTATCGACTTAACCTCTTAAATTAAAATTATATAAGTAGCAACTTGTATAAAATTAGTTTGGGTTAATTGTAATTAGCTAATAATACATAATAATGGACCATCTAACATTGTGATAATACACATTATTATTATGCTTCAAAAATACTGATAATTAAATGAGACATTGAATGACATATTTATTTATCAGACATCAAAAACAAATATTTTTTGTATATATTGAATATACAGACTAATATAAAGTTATAATTAATATGAGTTATGTCGCGATTATTCGTAAATATGAGTACCTATTCTGTTCAATCGAATTTTATTTTGGGAAGAAACATCAAAAGAATTCATTTAATTGTTCACTTGATTTGTTTGTTTTTTTTAATTTATTGTTTTATTAAAGAGGGTTTTTTCCACATATGATTTGTTTGTTACTTTATTTTCTGTTTTTGAACTTTTTAATATTATCTGGCAAGCGAGCAAACAGTTCATCTGATGGAGGTGATGTCATCCATACATGACTCCCGGCTGACTTTATCAAAAAAATTCAAAAATATAAATTATTTGATGAATATAAATTTTCTGATTATTCAGGGTTATCAGCTAATGTGGCTCCCTCAGTACAGATTTTTATAATGGCAAAACTATTACAGGATCCACTCTGAGAAATATCAAACTATTGCCAGTAGTTCTATCACCAAGCGGTATGTCAAAATGTGTTATTATGGGTAAATGACATGCTTACCTACAATAAAACATTATTTTGTCGTCTGACTTGCCGTTATGTCACTAAGCTTTTCAAAATAAAAAAGAAAGCATACTCTTATATAATTCTTATCAGGTTCCTCACACATTTGTTTAGTTATGCTGACTACATTAATGTATCAATTAATCATCAATACAATTATAAGATTCATACCACGTAACATTGTAGTAATCTATTAAATATGGGCATGAAAGACATTTTTGAAATATGAATATTAATGCATTTATTTTCAAAAAATTCGCCATTCAACATAGTCTAGATTATAAGCCATTTTGATGGAGTGTCTTAAAGCCATTTTTTGTATGATTATTGTTATATTAACAAACCTTGAAAGTACAATAATATACTCACTAACAATAACATTTCTTTTGACATTTAAGCTATCCTATTCATTCTTAAAATACTATTTTCCTCTTTTAACTCAAAAACGAATTGCATAATATCATTTATGTAAGTAGATACCTTAATTTATGTCACATTAAATTAACTACTTCATAGGCTTGTGTAGAAAATTTACAAGCTTTATTTCTAAATAGCAGTTCATTTCCCATTAAGTAACTATTATTTTATACAAATTTGTATGACTACACTGTTATTTATTTTAATAAAAGAACTCATATTCATATAGATATACATTTTTATTCATAAAATTACTTGAAACTTTAATGCTTGCTCAGTATACTTTCTTTAAATTTCTCAGTTTCAGTTAACCTTATCACCCTGATTTAAGTGTTCGCCGTTGAAAATTATATTTTTCTCAGGTTTTTATTTGGGGTTTTTCAAAATAAAAACTTTAGAAAATGTTCATTTCGAATAAATTCATAGATTTTAATTCTTTGAAGTGAGTAATGTACGCGTTTTTGGTTATTTTATTTAAAATAACTTTGAATATTTTTATCATCTTTAAATTACTTCGCCATATCTTTATTTCCACCACTCAGAAACTGTTTACCTAGTCCCTGTCTTGTCCTCTTTTATTGTTAAGAATTGTTAAGTTGTAAAAATCGTTACAGAAGTTTTGGTGCTTAACTTACTTTACGCCAAATCTTATGGAGTTATTATATATTTTTATGATTATTAATTGGATTTCTGTATAAATTTTGGTGTTCATTGATTTATTATATTAAAATATTAAATATCTTTTAATTTCTAAGTTTTGTTTATCAGAGTTGAAATATTTTTTTGCACTTCTTTGATGTAGTCCAAAGAATTATATACATACCTATATCTGTTTATTTACGTATGTTAGTTGAATATGTTCCAGTGCAATACTATATGGAACTTTATAATTACGTAAACTCCATAGTTGCATAATTTAAGCTTAAATTACTATATTTAAATCGCTTCTTTGATTATATACCTTTCTTCTAAGTTTTAAGATTTTGTAAAAAAATATGTATTAAAAATTATTCATACATTCTCATATGTCAGTAAAATATAGGTATTGATTAAGTTTAATAACGGGGGCAACACTCGATGAGTGTTATTTAATGGTGTTGTTGTAAATAGATATGTAACTGTTTATCTGGAGATTGTATTTATATTTCATACTATGTATAAAACCTAGATTATTACATATAATGTTTATTGTTTCTAAATTGTTTTATTTCAAACGAAAATGCTTCCTATGAGTACTTCGAAAAATTCTGGGACCATATCCATATACCATAGCTTTCGCGCTAGTACAATTCTCTACTACGATAATAATCCCAAATGTCACCTGCCCAGTGCCTACCTCAGTCTCTCAACTTATTATTTAAAATGGGCCCTTGAAAAATACAGGTGAAAAGCAGGTTTTCATTTTTAAGAGTACATCTCCGAAGTAATTAAAAGAAACTTAGCCCTTGGACGATTGCGTCAATAGACTACATTAACTCAGAATCTGAAACTGCCACGCAATTTGACAACAAGCTACTTTAATAAAGCGATAACTGTTGAGTTCTTTAATAAATAAAATGTAGCTAGTATGTATGTCCCAAGTTCGTTGTTAGCCAACTTGCCATTTAATTTTGACAACAAATAATCTAGCTCACTCAAATCTAGTAGACCATGTTAGTCACGCTGTTAACGTTCTTTAGAACCACTCGTGAACACCGAAAGGGATTTTACTTAATTAATGTTTTAATTTAATGGAAAAATTTGGAAACGAATATTTTACTACCGAAAAGCGAAGCTATTTTTTAGATAAAACCAGAATCAAGATCTTAAAAGGAAAGTTATTTTAATCGATCTCAATGTAAGGACTAATCAAATAAAATTTCTAAAAACCTCTTTCCGAAAATTTGTAACACTTCAAATTCAATATATACTGATACATAGGGGGAGATCCCATTGTTCGTAAGGAGTCTACAAAAGCTAATGGCTTATTATATATTTTATAATTTGCGCCCAAGAGCCTGGATTCTTAACCGCGGCGCGGCAGTTTGTGATGTGTATAATAGTTCTACAATCTAGAAAGCGTAGCAGTAGTGCAATACGACCTTCACAATGAAAGTGCACTTAGATTCGACTCCCCAGCAACGTTATTGAAGTGCGAAGTCAGTCGCCTGTACGATCATAATCGACGCACCAGGCTGATCACAAACACTAACGGGTTTGATTTTCATTCGATCACATCGTTCCTGACGTAATTCCTCCTTTATAACTCAAAGAGTTACCGCGCTAAAGCTTTGCAAGAGCGTCGTATATCTAGGATGCTCGGAAAGGGTAAAAAAGGATCTTTTACTTGTCGGACACAATGGTTGGCCAGAGGCGATATTCATAGGAAACGAATGGTCAATCCGGCATCCAAGATACACAATAGTTATTTCACACTTCATTATCTAACCACGTACCTCAAGTTTGAGTAAACTGACAATGACCTAATATAAATAGGGAACTACTTTTCAAAGTTGCATAACATCCGCCACCTATTTAGCCAATTAAGATCCATTTGATACTGTATTTTTCTCGAATTTGCCGTCTCACGTGAAGATACGAATAAAACGCTGTCATCCAAATACAAGGCAAACAGAACGCTTCATCCTAATCGAGAGCTACTTGGTGTCTTAAGGCACAAAGGTTCATATACATCGCATATAGGCGTGACAAAAAACACTTTTGGGCAACACCAAAATAGAAATTCGGCTTTCTCAACGTGTAAAACGAAGCTTCTTCCTTCTTGGTAGGCAATTGACGGTGGTCTTATTTGTGCAGCTTGTACACCAGGCAGTCGTGCCGCATATGGCCTAATCTGGATATGGATTAGATCAAAAGGTCGTGATAATGTATGATAAATTAAATTAAGTTACAGCACCATAACATCCGATCAAACATAAAACGCATAAAAAAAGTTTCGTCTTCAAAGAATCTTTTATTTACAAACTAATAATCATATTTCAGAATATATCAAACAAAACAAAATTTTAGTCTAAAATACGAGACGAGCTGAAAATTCAGTTTTGGTTAAAGTTCTTTTACGCCTAGCTTTATTTCTTGGTAAGAATACTTAAAATTTTAATTTATATTTTTGTCTATGCGTTTTATACTCTATATTACAAAGATTTGCCAATGGTACCAACATTTATATATTATTCTAAACGTCGCTGTTGTTTAAAATGCTTGTTACTATAGTGTTACTAGGAAAAATAAAATGACTTTAATTAAAGGAAAGTCATTTAACTGTATTACAGTATATATTGTAATACCTTTTATATTGAAATTCGTAAAACTTTAAAATATTTAAGCACAAAACTATGAAAATCTAATTTTTTCGTTGTCTATATGGTATAAAAATTATGATACAGTAAATCATTTTTGTTTATTAAAACTTTCCTTTGCCTATAAAAAATTATTAAACCGATAATATATGTATAAAATGATTCTAATAATAATAATCCATGTTTTTCACAAGAAACTATATAATTTATAATTACATTTGTTTTATAAAATTAGTACCCCTAAATATAGTTAATAAAGGAGAAAAAAATTCCCCCAGAATATTTTCCCCAGGACTAATAGGTAACGCTACAGTTAAAATTTGGCAACATTAGTTGCCAAGTAGCATGTTATGTTGGCAGTCGTTACTTGTCTTATTTGTCGTGTTGTGGACTGTACAGATAAATTGATAATTTGTTTTGTCTTAAAAATTTTGGTTTATTTTCATAGATTTTCAATAGCCATGAGTTAAATTGCAGATGTAACAATTAAAACAAACTTGGAACAAGAACCATATTATGACAGCGGCTTGTGTTTGATTTTAAAAATGAGATGAGTGTTCTTCATTCGTTGAATGTCACACGCGATTCCAGTCTCCGCGAGGAAAAGTAGAATTTTTGCGATAGAATCGTTATATGCACGCAGCGGGAATGACAATAATGGCAGTTTCTGTTGGCGAAATTTGCGAGAATACGAAGCTGGCACGAGAAATGGCTCTGATGGGGAACTACGAATCAGCACTTGTGTACTACGAGGGAACAGTCCAGATGATACACAGACTTCTAATTACTATCGCGGATCCTACACGCAAGTCTAAGTGGCAATTGGTAAGTTTCATACATTTATTCAAATTGTTTTCATCGAACCGCCTTGAACATCGAAACAGTTTCCTTCATCGATGAAACAGGTAATTAGCATCACCGTATGAAGGCGGAAGGTCACCTGATAGGAAATGCGGGCTTTTAAAGTTATGTTTACACTAAATTTCAATATTATCACCACATCAATTCTTCATAGGTGTTATTTTTATTTTTAAATTATAGTATATTGTCTAGAAAAAATTGATAATCAATATGTAGATTAATATTCATAACTCTGTTGTATAACAGCACCCTTTCTTAATCCTTATAAGGCAGCAACATGTTTTACAAAATCAAAATTAATACATTTCATATAATTTTTATGTACACATTATAAAGTTGTCAATCCAATTTTAAATAAAAAAAAAGTTTGTAAACATTGTTGCGTTTTTCGAAAAGTTTGTCTTTTATAGTACCTGTAATGATGTATATCATTACAAGTATTTTAAAAGTAAAATAAAACTAAATTAAAACATATTTATCACAACATATAATAAGTTTGAGAATTGACTAAAGGAGGTACTCTACAGTAAGAATAATTTGTGTGGTGTCATCTGTTCAAGAACATTTGTTTATATTTATCCCTTTTTTTCTCCTCATTTAATGGATTTGGGTCTTTTGAGTTTTTTGTTGTAAGACACCAAGGCATTACAAAATGAGGTTATTTTATATGTTTGCCAGTGAATTTAGGTTGTAAGAATTTAGGATGTAATTCCTTATAAATTAAGGTTCAAATTAATTTGATGATGTTCAGTAAATTTTTTTATGTAAATCTTAATCTCAAGGCATATGATGGATGTAAATCTTAATATTAGACTGCAGTTGAGAAATGGATTTTGTTAATGATGTTTTTTAGTGATCTGTTTTTAAATGTTTAATTCCTTGTGCATTTGAAATATCGTGTCTCTTCATATTATCATCATATGTGCTTCTCTTAATCAGATCAGGTGTATTTTTTTTACAAAAACTTTAACTTGAAATAGGTGTATTAATATATACTAAGCAATAACTTCTGCTTATGGTCAACCCTTGGTAAATATAAAAATAAATTGAATTCAGTAGCGCTGTAAATCTTTTAAGAAATTTATTAAATTTCTACTTAAGACCATGGTGCTTCCTTGGATAATGATTAGGCTTGCTAATAATGCAACATAACTTGTAGTTAAACTTAAGTGATATCAATTATTTTTCTGAAGATGTGTTTAAAAATGCAAATATCTAGTTTCTAGATGCACTATAAAATGATACTGTTGGGTCAGAAGTTAACCTGACTGCTGATGTAAAATTTTTGAGGAAGATGATTTTAATGAAGATATTTGTGACATAGATGAGAAATTTCTAATCTATTCAGGTTTAGTAATTGAATGTCGTTGATAATAAAATGCCATAGATATTTGTGCTTTAATGAAAATTTTTATCAAGACTGACATTAGCTAGTCGACTATTGTGCCAATGATATATGGTTGGTTAATACGGTATTTTAATATGCAAGGTAAAATTAAAATGATCATAGCTCTGAAAGTAAGACACAATATCTTATTGCTCAAGAATGTCTCTTACCTAACGGAATTACCATTCAAATTGATGTAGTGGGCTGAGACTGTTCAATATTAATGCAGTGTTGTAATGTTGTGAATGACTTTTAAATAGCTTCGCACCGGGCTTTATGCGAAACGGAATCGGCTGCGAGATTGCGTGGTGTCCGGTTTTCGCGTGTGCGTTTTTCCCCAACCACCGCTCCCAAATCTCCGAGCTCCCCGCGTGAACTATGGCGAACAATTAAGGAAATTAATCGAAGCTCATACATTAAGTTGATGCTTTTGATGCTCTCAATTTTTTTTTATTTTTTTTATTTTACACGAAAGCCAAGTTGGCTTACTCGTATACTCACTCGTTAAAGGTCGTATATATGTAACGCAGGCCACTAAACGATGTTTCTTCATAATTGGAATTTGGTTTAAATTCGATTAGAAAAATGGTGTGTTAACTTTGACAGTCTTGTGATATAATTTTTATCTTCATGTTATTTTTCTATTAATATTA
>DWHQ01001377.1:0-10952 GCA_018247955.1 Eurytides marcellus marcellus | reverse complement strand
TATATATATATATATATATATCTAAGGTTATAAGTTTGGAAATCTTTAGCCCCGGAGAGTGAAACTTCTCGTCTCGCAATAAATTATGCAAAATAAGATAGTGTTTTAATTTACCTAAAAATTTTAGGGCACAGATTATTTTTAAGTGGTAGGTTACACTGACGGAGCTTTCACTGCATACCTAGTTATTTCACTGCCAGGCAGTTATATGTAATATTTATTGCGTTCTGAATTTTAAGGGCACTATTGCCAGCATTACTACTTGTCATAGATATGTAACATCTTAAATCGTCGTCAATCTGGGTGACGAGCGCAAAGCAGAACCCGGATTCTGTGTGGCACTGTTGTTTGGGCTGGTGTCTCTGATGTTTTGTCTCTCACAATTTTTTTTTATTTTTTTTTATGGAGAAGGCTGACGAACGAGCAAGTCGTTCACCTTATGATAAGCGATTACCGCCGCTCATGGACATTTACAACATTACAGAACTTGCAAATGCGTTGCCAGCCTTAAAGGGGAGCAAATTTGGAAAGGGAGGGAGGAGGAGTGAATGGAGGGGAAGAGAGAGGAAGGAAGAGGAAGGAGGGGCCACCAGATGGGCCACTGGCCACCTCACTCACCGAACGAAACGCGGAAGCAAAAACGCTTCCACTCTACACCGATTTTCTGTGAGGTCGTACTACTTATCCAGTTCGAGCTGGCCCATTCAGCAGCGGGAACAGCTGCGTGGTTCTACCACCGTATGAGGCTCATGACTTGGTAATCTCGTCACTTTATCGCTTAAAAAAAAACACATAAACAATTTCTGAACAAACGATTACTTAATCGTACATATGACATCAAATTAAAAGCGTACCCCATAAACTCGCGTTGATCCGTCTCCGGCTGGATTAGTTCAAACTCGGAGCAAAGTAATCACAACATTAACGAGCTTACGAAGACGTGTCAAAGAGGCGTCACCAATACCTACGCTGTACATTTACACATTGCTATGGACTAGGTTTCATTCGTAGAGGTATTCAGATGTGATTTTAAGGCTTAATAAATCGAACACAACTATAGGCCTATAATATAACACCAATAAGTAAAAATTACTCTCGATTTCTTTTATTGTAAATTTATGTTTTTTTTAATAGATTAATATGTCAAAAGTAATAATACTACATATTGCTGTAGGCTGACTTCAACTAATAACTATCGCGTCTAGTTTGAAGCTGAACAGCTTTTATCGTTGTTTTGATTGTATCCACTTTTGGATACGTGCCATAAAGCATAATTTTTACATTAAAATAACAATTTAGAGATTCCTAAAAATGACTCTTAAATTTATTCTTTACTTTTACTTCTTTTGATCTTGAATCCGATTTAAGTGGTACTGAACATTATTATTCGAGATATTGGCTCTATTCAAACTACGAGTTTATTAAGTAGAAAGATCTAGAAAGTAGGCGTCCAACGAGAACGCCGAGTGGTTTCTGTTCGCGATGGGAAAATTACGCTTTTGCGTAACCGATCCTCGGAACAAATCGTAATAAGGCAAATTTCTCTAAGCCGTTTTGTTTACGTCTTTTCCAACCAATTATACCTATTTTAATATAAGGTATTATTTTCAAAATGGACATAAATGTTTAATTTTTATTTACTTTTTTAAACTTATTGTTATCATGTTTTATCAAGTTATTTAAGTTTTCATAAAAGTAACAGCCTATATATGTCCCATTGCTGGGCACAAGCCTCCTCTATACAGAGGGTATAAGGGCGCAGACCACCACGCGACCCCACTGCGGATTGGCGGACTTCACATATTTAAGAAATTTTTTATCGTTTCTTAAATATGCAGGTTTCCTCACGATGTTTTCCTTCACCGTCGAGCACATGGTAAATCAGCACTTAAATTTATTACTTATAAATTAACAAATTCATTGGTACCGGCACCGGGATTTGAACTCAGGTTGCTCGAGTGCGTTGAATTTTAAAGCGAGCGCCCGGACACTGAGCTACCACGGCTCAAGTTTTAATACTGATAATAAATTTA
This sequence comes from Eurytides marcellus marcellus, assembly GCA_018247955.1. Taxonomy (NCBI): domain Eukaryota; kingdom Metazoa; phylum Arthropoda; class Insecta; order Lepidoptera; family Papilionidae; genus Eurytides; species Eurytides marcellus. The sequence goes on along the minus strand of DWHQ01001377.1, from coordinate 8,919 downwards.
AATCGATCAGAAAATTACAAAGACAGATTTTTGTTTTATGAAGCGTTCATGGTCACGCGAATCTGTATAGTATTCGAAACGCCAGTCAATTGAAAAAACAAAAGAATACTAATTAAAAGTCGTAAATTCCATTATTAGAATTAGAACATTAGAAAAAATTTATGTTAGGTCCGAAGTCCATTGTTCGTTTCACAGATAAAAAAAAAAACGAGTTTTCTTTGAAGAACGTAAACTCATGTTGGTAATTATCGAAGCATACCGTCCGATTGTTGACCGCGCGATGCGTTGCTCAATTTTAATCGTTGTTTAGTGTCGTTGCCACACTACGTCATTGCATTGACTTAATACGACAAGGTTGTTATTATGAATCAAGGTTTACATATTTATGATTGCATCATATTAAGTAAGAACTCGAAATTACGACTGAAATGAACATATAAAGGAGACAAAGACTATAGAGAAAAGTAAATAATTGAATTCTTTCGTTATTTTCTACCAATCAAATATCGACATATCCGTCGCTTTCGGATATTTAATATAATAAATACATTAAATTTTGCCTTGTGAAAGACCTAAATTTCATTAACACCCACTAGCCGCAACACCGACTAGAGAATGGACACAGTCAAGTATTCCCAACGTCGAAAAACAGAACCAAATTTAAACGCCATGAAAGTTGTAAACTATTTATATAATTAAAGAAAAGATTACGTTAATCGCGAGAGATATGGAATCATTACATTGTTCTTTTTTTTATTCATTTAATAAATTTTGTGACCGTAGAATATCAAACAACTACTCCTATCCATGGAACCCAATTTTGGCTTCTTCATAGACGGGATATTTAATACTGTTTTTTTTTTTGTTATAAACGAAAACTGTCTGATTTTAATTAGATCGATCCGAATAAATAAGTGATTGATTCAATCGATTTTTTTAATACTCCGTAACTAGTGAATTTTAAATACTTAGAATATCTGAAGCGTAAAGAAAATATGTAATTGATTGGAACTAGGTATGCGTCTACGTAATGTTATTGCAATGATATCTGTTGTCGCCGATGTCTCCAGAATATCTAATATGCCGCGTGATACGAGTTTCGGCCTTAACCTGTAACAATTGAGATCCTCGTGGCCTCAATTATTCGTCTATATTAGGTGAGAGTTACTACACAGGGACATTTAAATGTGTTCTGTTAAAACGTGATGATAATATTGAATCGTATGCATCTTGTATGAAAAAAAAAGATCACCGATCGAATATACGCAGTCTTTATTATTTATGTCTGTGTTTGAAATAAAATGATAATTCTAATGTCTTATTTTAAGTCGAATAGTATGAATGTTCGTCGAGTTTAAATCTATTTTTATCTGTTAACGTTTCGTATACTTTACAACATCGTATAGTTAAGGGGAATCCCGAGTTCATCGTTAACTAGAGTAACCTTTTTTTTGTGTCGAAATAAAATTGAACACAATAAAACTATTTAAAAATAACTTTTAATTTAATAGGAAACGTGCCCACATTTTATTAAATCCAACCGAAGCGAATACATTAACCATACTTTTTCACTATAAACGACTTCTATACAGATAATAATTGACCACTTACAATATTAAAAAGAAAATTATACAAAAATTTAGCAATTATACAAATTGATATCGTCTTTGATCACTTATCTACTTGTACATTGCCCATTATACTGTTAACGAGCAGAACACGTAATCAGCAGCGGCATGCGTTACCTGAAACAAGTACAAAAATGTCATTATTACGCTCAATAACGCCATAAAAGCTAAGTGGTGCCCACTCGTAAAAGTAACGGGACATTTGCCGATGTTTTATTTATGTCTCCATTCAACCTTTAAAACATTAACGAGCCCGCCTATAAAGCATAGTCGGGAGAGTTGGATAGTTTGAATGGATTTTTATGGCTTTTGTTGCTTGTACGTTGCGCTTCATTATTCACGTTCGTACGCAATTGCTCTGCGATTTTTATCGTTGCGATACTCAGATCTGTATCAATTTTGACTGCGTATACTTAAGCAAATTAAATCATTCTTTTTGTAGTGTCAGGTCTTGAAGTGTTCGCCTAGGGTAGCATAGCACATATGGTGTATAGATAGCGTAGTATATGTCGCCAGGCAAAAATTTGCGAGTATTACTGTTTTTATTTGAATGTAATATCGTCAATTACTGGGCATAGAGATTTGCCATTTGCCCCATATTTTTAATAGAGGTTTAAGGAGATAAAGTGACGAGACAACATGTCGTCCACCTGATGGTGAGACGTCTGTCAATAACAACATATCACCATACAGGACCTGTTAGATCCTGTGCTGCGCTATTCGTCCTGAGATTTTAAATGTTATCTCAATGCCCAGTAATGACGCTGGTAATATTGCCCTTCAAATAATACAGTAGTGCTGACACGTAACTGCTTGGCTGTGAAATAACTAGCAACGCACTGGTACTATCTTTGACGGATTCTGCAAGGGGTCATATATACTACTTGTAATTGTCACATGGTAGCGACGCAGACAAGCGACGCAGGGTCAGTTTTGAACTCTTGAAATTTAAGAAACTGTTCGATATTAAGTTGTTTCACTTAACATTAGACAAGATTTGGTCGTCTTCTTACTTCATTTTCCAAAAAACCCGAAATGGATTTATATTATGCAATGTTATTAATTTCGGCGTATGTCGTGTTTAAATTTTATTTTATAATTTCCGTCCTTTATTTCTCTAAACCGCATTTTAGATCCTGTGAAAGACTGAAATGTTCGACGTCATACCATTTTAATTAATCAGGCTTAGAGATTTATATACAGAATCGGGTATAGTAAGTACATGGTGCACATGGGGACATTTAAGAGAACATTACAATTCTGTTTTGCAAATTATAGATATTGAATATTTCCCGATTCAATTATTACATTTATCAATTATAAATGTTTGTCTGTTACATATGGATATCAGTATTCTTTATTCATTACTCGAATTTTTATATCCTTTTATTAACCTAATGTCATAACAGATGTCCGACATGATTGTTATTTTATCAATGTTGTACAAAGCTTTAAGTGCATGAAATTCAAGCGTAATATAAGATGAGTTTTATCAGTAAGATTTTTTTATGTATTTAGTTGGTGTGTATATATTTAAATAAAATAAAATAAAGTAAAATAAGAACATAAATAAATGAACAAGTCCATACGTAAAATGCATGTCTATTGGTAAATGAATAAAAAATTAATAGTTACAGGACAACCTTGCCCCAGACTGTAATGCTTCTTCGCGTTGTGTTGTTAAAGCATCAGCATTCGGCGCGCGTTCGCAATCCGACACGTCACGCACAGTAAACAGCTCATTTGAATAATTGCTGTGTACGTATTACACCACAACAATCGTTAATTGTGATACCATATTTAATGAAGCGCCCGTGCGATATCCGATACGTGGTCTCGGTCCGGATCGATGTTACGTTACGAATGTTTCTGATAAGGCATATCGAAATAGCGCATATCACGTTTTACCCTACACTACAGTTATTGTGTACTATTGTTTCTATACAACGATTAATACGTTGTCTCATAGATCATTTTAAGGTGTCATGTTTTACTTATTATAGGACAATTATAAAAAAATAAACTAGATTTTGGCTTACCAGGAAAGGAGCACCTCCGATTTGTTTTTTTTTTTAATTCGATACGTTTTAAACATTTTACACGGAGAGACGTTCTAAGTCCTAATGGTATAGGTAACACGAGCCGGTGTGAACTTTTTTATACCGTTTTTTTTTTTCTTTTAAATGTATTACTTGCTTTTTTTGTGGAGTAGGTGGGCAAAAGAGCCAGCGGTTCACTTCGCTAATTTTTGAAAGAGGGAGTGAGGAGGTATGAGTGGGAAGGAGGAGAGAAACAACGAGAGGTGGAGGGAGGAAGGGAGGAGATGGATGCAGAGACAGGGAGTGAAGTGAGAGAGAGAAGAAGGAAGGGAGAGGGATGGGCCCTGGGATATTCAATACTCAAAAGTACTTCAGCTTTCAATATAAAAGTAATAATTTAAAAAAATTAAAATTTACAATGTGGTTCTACACTGAACACGATTTGATCAATAAATGCAATTTATGAGGATATTACCATATTAAATACTAGATCTTGCTCATGGCTTCGCGTGCGTTGATCCCTATTCAAAATTTTCATTCCGATTCCGAGTCTAGAATACTATATTTATGCAATATTCTATCCATTGTTAGTCCATTGCTGCGTGAAAGACGGACAAACTACCTAACACACTGATGTATAATATTATTAAGGATTGGAATTGAATAGGCGTTTTAAAGAATTAACACAGAAGCAACATCAATGGTCAATGTGGTTGAAGACGAAAGCAGGTCAAGTGTGAGTGGAATAAACGGTAAAACGCAATCGCATAAATAAAGTTGTATCGAAACATTGTTGGTTTCCATCGCCCTGATCTCGAAATAATTTATTTTCGTATTTATATCATAAATTGATTTTTAATCCGTCATCGATTTAATCACTTTAAAAAGGACTGTAATATTTATTTATATTCTTTCTTACTTTATTAAATTATGAAAATGCATCGTCACTATGCACAATTATTCAAATATTTCGTTCATATGTTAAATGTTTATAAAAAAATTTGTGGAAATACACTTCGAGTAACCACAAACCAACAGTACCACAATGATTGGTCCAAACCAACAATGAAATTTTGTATAAACTCCTAACCTCATAAGGTTACGCGTTCATTTATTTTCTAGACATCTTTTGAACTAACGCTGCCCATATGTTACATCATATGTATCAGCAACGACAGCGATTACTTAAAATAACCTTGTTCTAAAACAAAGAAGCTTCATTTACATAATAATCGCCTATTATAACGCGAGTGCTCTGTGAGACTTTTCTAGAAGCGAGCGCAAATCAAGCCAGGGAACATTACAATCCGTAATAACAGTAAAACTAGGCCGCGCTCGTGTCGAATCCATTTCACGTCACCGAGCCGCACTGTCTCTGAGTTCCGTTAACGCTCAAGTCCTTCCGTTTACATTATCTCGTTCATTTAAAATACAGAAACAAGTGAAACGTGAGCCTCAACGTTTTCCAGACATGAAAACAACTTCACGGTGATATTGAAAAATCACTACCTTGCCGACAGCTTTCACAAATCGCTGAGTAATGTTATGGTTATTTTAGTTCGAAACATTTTTTTATGGGGTAGGGGACAAACGGCTCACCTGATGGTAAGCGAACACCGCTGCCTATGGATATTTGCAACATGGAAAAACTTGCAAATGAAAAATATGACAAAAAATACTGTGTTCGGTTCGGTTTGAAGGGCAATGTTGCCGGTACAATTACTGGACAAAGAGGTATAACGTGCTGTTACGGCGACTCGCTTACCATCGGGCACATGACTAGCTCGCCTCGTCACTTAATAAAAAAGGTCAAAGTTCTAGAACAAAACCTTCCATCATCAGACAACTAAACGGCTGAAGGTGCACATGCCTTTTTTTTCGAGCCATGATGTCTCTTTATAATACGTGCATCAATTGAATTGGTAGAGAAGTGCCGCGTATCAGAAGACCGGAATAAATAAATGTGGTGCTAGGAGCTTTTGCGGAGTTAACTACACCAATGTTATACCATTTATGACAACGCTAATCCGATATGGTGTACTCATCACTTTGGTTCCGCCTGAAAAAATACTAGAGATACAGTTTGATGACCCGTTTGGCGCAGTTGCTAAGCTATTGGCTTCGGCATCGCAGGTCGTGGGTTCGATTCCCACCCGGGATAAATATTTGTACGAACTACAGATAATTGTTCCTGATCTGGGCGTTTGTTCGTGTGAAATTTATGTATATAAAAAGCCCTTGTAACACAAGATATTTCAATCTTACAATGAGGGCAGCGTTTTTTAAATCCACAGTGCTTTGTTCATCGTTATTCAGATATCTATATCAAAAGGTTTTACCGATCTGCCTTTACCTTTCTTTAGCATATAAAAGAGTCCATAATAAATTTTGAAGTTTAAGAACTCTTGCAGAGTCCTCCTGGGGTGGTGCATTACTGTGTTCCGGTTTCAAGGGCAGTGGCGGTGTAATTATCGGCTATGGGGTTAATATTGAGCTAAGTGGTGCACGACTTTATCGTCTAGTCACATTCATTCCCAAAGAAAAAACTGGGTACTTCTAATATAAACAAAGAATCATAGAAAAAAAAATAAACATACCCAAAATGTTGATACGAGAAAAAAATATTGTAACAATAAGAGAAATATATTAATATTTATCTCGGTATTGAAACACAGTTGTTATTGTTAGCTCAACTTATTGATGTTAATGGCGATAAACATATATTTATTTAGGACCGAAATTTAGGATCGAAATGTGCTCGCAACATGAGAAAGAGGATTATGGGCTTATTTAAATCAAACACGTGTGACATGTCCAATGATAATAAATTCATGTCGTCCTTATTACAAGTACATTGATACGACGGATGTTTTTTCCTTTGTCCTTTTGTTGGAATAGGGCTTTGTATAATCTTTTAAACGTTATTGTTTATAATATGGACTATTTGTTTTGTATTCAAGTTTTTTATGAAGTTGACGTTCAACATGTTTAACCTATTTAAGTTCTAAAGTTTTAAATTAAGATTACACTGAAACGCGTTTTATCCAAAGTATAACGATACACGAAATCGATAAAATTACAATTATATTACGACATCGTGTAAAAAAAAAACGGATATATATTTTTTAATGTAGATGAGCCACCAAACGTTATCCTGTTGTTTTAAAAACAACACTTACAGATTTAAGTCACAACTTCATAATTTTAATTAGTATAACCTTGAGAACAAGTGAACCGATTGTGATAAAATATACTTAAATATTTAAGTTACAAAAGAAAGTATCTATCGACCTATATCGTATTAAAATTCTATTATCCTTTCTTATTATAGGTTTGGTTTATGTTAATGTTAACTACAGACAACATATACCCTTTCGACTTTCACAGCTTTATTTAATAAAACTGTGAAAGTCGAAATACATACAAATTATAAAAAATAACGTTTTATGTGTCTTATATTTCCTCTTGGATATATTTTATGTACACAAACTATCTATAGGTTTATAAGTTCCGGGTATCATCAAATATATTCAAGTCAATTCTCTTCAACCTTATCGTTTATGCTAAATCAAATAAGTAAAGGTCCGTGACGTGTTTGTGTAAAATATATCATTTTCTATTTATACTGCACTTCGTACTGTTACTATTACGAGACAGAAAATAACTAATTTTGATTTCTTGATTCTGTTTACATTTAGATCAAATTAATACGTTATTTAACAATTGTACAATATTAAAGTATGACTGTGTATGTGTTAAAAAAATAAATATTAATAAATGGACTTATTTTTAGTGTTCCAATTCCAATAGAGGGATCAATTATAAAGGACATTTTCATTATAAAAACATAATTAATGTTCCAAAAGAGCCGTTACTGATGACACTCCGAAGTTGATTAACATGAAATATATGTTCGTTTTTGTTTTCCAGCTTTTGTCGACGAACGAAAATGTAATGAAAATTGATGTGAACTTTAATTTATTAATTCATTATCGCAGACAATTATTCAAATGAAAATTATAACAAAGAATTGTAACTTGAAATTAGGAGTTGAAGTTTATTCATTTTTAAACATAGAAATCCACTGTCTTATACTATATTTTGCGTTGTTCAGATATCATTTAAAGCTGTAAGTTCACTTCATTTGTCTTAAAAACGTTTTGGCGTGTTTGAAAATAAATTTATCCACTAATATATTTTTGATCATCTATAAAAAATAATGGTAAGTTTTTCCGACGCAAATTAAAAAAACCGTTTGAACTCAAATACGGCGCTGGCTACGCAAAATTTAAAAGTTTATTTGTGTACGGTATAACAACAAGCCATATGGATGTTCGATACGTTTTGAAATGTCTGTATTTAAATTTTTTATGTCAGTTTTTTTTCTATATTAATGCTATTCTGCAGAGAACCCGTCGTTGTATTTTATATTTAAAAAAAGATAAGATACCAAGCGTTACACCGGTTAATGGATAATGGATCTGACCATCTGGTATGGCCACACCGCCATGACACACATGCCTACTATAGGCAAAACTGGAACGACATATCAGGTCATACTACAACTTCCATTCGCAGGAACTATAAACATAAAGACAACGTTACACGTTCTTAAAGAGCACGTGTTCTTGTTTTGTTTCACTTGAGCAGCGTAAATGCATTCCATCAGCAATTAAAATGTTTGAATTAGTGACTACGGACAGCGTGGAGTGAATTGTATGCTCATAATATAAAGGATTTTTGCTCGAGTTGTAAAGAATAAGCGCTATAAATTTCTTCGCCAAGTTCCCAGGGCAACTTCGGACTTGTAAGAAACACGACTTTACAGTTAATTACTTTGTATCCAGTTAACGAAGTGCTAACTCGTTGCTTGTGAGGTCCCGCTCGCTTGATAAATTACCTATTGCAATAGGATAACATTTCCTGATGGCTTACTACGGTGTCGCATAAAGAAAAAAAAACTTAAAGAATTGAGCACTAAAGACGTTCAGATATTATTTAACTTTAGGGGTGTGTAATTGTCTTGTTTTTATGGATACTCAGATACGATATTTACATTGACATATATACTCAGATTGGATACTATGACGATATATTTATATCAGGTTTATGGCTAAATGTCTTAAAAAGAATTGTCTGCTTAAAAACAATTAATTAATTTTATAACCTGTTCGACATATTAAAGGAATGTAACGTTTATAGCAATTTATATGTGTAATTTTTAATTTTATTATATTAGACTATTATTATAT
>DWHQ01001376.1:0-10955 GCA_018247955.1 Eurytides marcellus marcellus | reverse complement strand
AGTGAGTGCACCTGTGTCTGTGCAAACGCTTGTGCACTATAATATATCCTGCACAGTTGGCTGATCTCTTGTAGATTGGCTGCCGTGACCGGAATCGGTCGGGACGACATTATTATTATTATTTATACCTGTACTGAGTGCAGTGCAGAGCTGTGAGAGTTTGGAACTGTTTAGTTAGTAATCAGAGAAGGGTAATGTAGGAACATTACCCTTTTATGACCAAGCATCGCTTACCATCAGACTTTAGACTTGCTGATCTGCACTGATTTAATCCTCTCACCTCAAGAATAAAGCTCTAAACGTTCTTAGGTCAAATTTTTATTAAAATAAATTCTATAAAATATAAATTTCTGTAAATACGATTGATAGTAGCGTATAACAGTAATAAATGAGATTAACTCATATAAATTCGAAAATAAAATTTAGAAGCTTAGCTTTTTGTCATTTGTCAAGAAAATTAGTACGGTTAATAAAGATTTTCTTGAGAGTTAAAGATGTTAGTTTTCAGAATTATCAGTTCAGACATCTAAGCAGATGTAATTTACGAGTAAATAAACGAAAGGTACTTTTTAAAAAATTCTTAATTCTTCGATATGAAACAAAAAAGCGAAGTATTATGCAATATTGTGCAACAAAACCAACTACGACTACCTAATACGAAAACCGGAATGAACCTAGGACCGAGAGACGAGAGAACGAGCAATCCAGCGCTAGAGCTGATTCGATTCGATTAGAATCGATTCAAACGATTGTTATTCGATTCGGTTCGGGCAATATCGTTTTATTAAACAAACTCCATGTAAACATCGAAAACGTGAACGATTTTTTGATATATCGCCAATTGAGTGGTTTAAAAGAGGGTGCTAAATCAGGAAGTGAATCATCTGATCAACTGAGGCACTTTACAGTTTGAGTCGACGCCATTCGTACTGACGCACTGCCGTTTTGTGTATGCATTTAATACACCATCGTTCTCGAAAGTACATGAAAAGGTCATATCATTTATTCCGAGGGATTACTAACTCATTATATAAGTTTTGTGTCCTAAAGACTGGCTAAAACTTAAAAAACTTCTATACAATTCATTAAGATTACACAAAATAATAAGTACACACTCAAAACAAGCGAACATAGTTTAAGGAGAGTAGATCAATCAAGATTGATCAGTGTCTATTTTTTGTTAATGTTTTCATAAAGATACATAATGCATAGTAGGGTTGCACTTGCAGCGAGTTTTCTTTTTTCTACAAAATTTTATACTTTTTCAGTGTAATTATTTTAAAACAAAGATGCCTCTGGCATTATTATCATTGTTCGCGAAGCTAAGGAAGTTCAAGTTGCAAGAGCGTGCATCTGGTGGTAAGCGAGAGGCCTGCACATAACTACACAATGCCACACAATGCCTACCTGTCCCTGCACTACGCTCCTCACCCAAAGACTTAAAATATAATATCTCTATTCCCAGTAACTACGTTGCCTAACTACCTCCGTGGCCTAGTGGTATAGTCCCGCACTTTACAAATCGAAGGTGGGTTCAAATCCCTTCCGTCACAGCCGCTGCGTTTACCGAACTTTGTTGTGTACCGACGCGATGAATCTCACCGGACAACGTGCCTGTAGAGGCACCGCCGTCCTGGTGAGGCGCGACATGGTGCACGACGAGGAGCTGCGTACTTTCGTGAGTACGCGCTCCATCGGAGTATGCCTCCACGCAGCCCCTCCACGCAGTCCCTCCACGCAGCCCCGTTTCAGGTTGTCAGGTTTTAACCGGTCAAGATTCCGTCCGAGGGATGAGGACATCCCCGAGCATGGAAACGGCCGGTGGAGGTCGGCTGCAAATGCATCGTCGAGGGTCTCCGCTACTATAATTCACCGCGAACGATTTTCGTTCACATTACAGAGTACACAATTAATTAACTATTAAAATACTATTTTACTCTTTAATAGTAAAACTACTTCCAAATGTTGTTTGCTTAGCGACAAATACAAAAACATAATTAGTTAAATATTGATTAAATAATCGAATAAATTTAATTAGACAACCCTATTCCCTATTCGGGGGTCGAGCTTTTTTGCGTTCGACCATTTTTAGTTTCTCGTAAAGATTTTGCCCTTCGATAACAATCTGTTGCATTGAGTAAAGGCGTATGACACGCTTCTATCAAGGGATAATATGATGTGTTTTACGGACCATAGAGTTGAAAACGAATCGGCTGCGACACAGAGTTTGTGAGGTTAACTAGGGGAGCACGCAACATTGCAATAGACAGCGAAACGGAAAGAAGCGGTAGATGAAACGCCGACAAGTTGGAGAAATATTTCCAAAATATTTGTAAGTGAGGCCGCGAGACAGCCCCCAGGGCGGGCGGGGTGCTTGGCGGAATTCACTCTATAAATACGATGAACTTGAAACCGTTCGCATTCTAAACGTAATATTGTGCAAAAAAAAAATAGATTTTACAGTTTTTCCCTTCTTATAACTTATTAATGACTCTTGATGTTAATTTAAGCTATATTAGCGCTATTTAAGCTTCAAGTTATGCAACGCGGATCTAAAGTTCGATCTCGGAAGGAGCAAATAATTCTTAAATGTAACTTGTATACATAAGCAGTTATACTGAATTACATAATACAAAAGAATTTCATAGATAGCAATGATATACTTTTCAGTGATAACGCGATAATTATATTCTACAATTATATATTCTTGTAATATTTTTATTGCCATATCTTTCCAATACGGCTTTCGTTTACGAAAAAATCTTGTCTCCCGACCGTCGGGAGTAAGCTTAGGAAGAATGCGATTATTCTAGGAGCATCATAAAACAAAATCATCCGGGCGTGAATTTAACGCACAGCGTTCAAATAGATTGTTAGGTTTTACATTGAATTTATTCTCTCGGTAGTATTGTGTCGCATTGTAACACTACACCACGGCTACAGATCGTGTCTACGAGATAAGAAAGGATTTAGGAGCCGTCCCATTTGGGAGCTGCGTACGCCGCACTTTAATAGGGCATTATTTCTTATAAATGTTTGTGTTATTCATTGTGTGTGCGATAACAATGATCTTTTTTCCAACGCCCCGTTGGAATAAGTTTGTATGGCGATATTTCACTTACATAAATAACTTTATACGACCATCTTTTTTATCAGACGATGTAACAATTACTTCATGTTTATAATTAAATTAGATTCTACACTCATTATGTAACCGGCCCTCTTCTTGAAATCTTTCTGTTATTACTTGACAAAATGTTACGCCGATGAAACAAAAAATTCCAAGTAAACATGTAGTTAGATTTTCTTAAAAAATATTTGTTTATAAATTTATAACTTGACATAATTCATATACTAGGTAATTTTAGGATATTAATTTTTCAGAACATTACACATGTTTTAAAATTTACTGTTAACCCGTTAAATAACCAAAAATCATGTGATTAAACATACTTCTCTTCAATTAACCTTATCTTAAAAGAAATCGTACTTTAGTTAGCTTTAGTTACAATCTATTTCATAATATCCCTCTTCTTCTTCTAACTTCGCATTTTTATGAGATAAGATTGAAGAAGGAAAGGTCGATAATAATTCCTTTGCAAATAATTTAACAAAAATATTTACTCTCAACATTTACAAAACAGACGCGATCAGATAATAGACATTTGCGTCAAATCCGGAACTGCACAATAGTGGGATTCCTCCGCGCATTGTGCACGGCAACGCAAAATATTGTGTCTTCATTGTCACGCTAGTAACACAACGCGGATTCGCTCACGGAATATCGATAAACATCACGAGTAATCCCCGACGAATGCACCAACATATTGGTGTCAAGTGTGGCGTGAAGAGATTATAATGTTGTACAAATGTTTATGCGGAGACGTGCGCATATAGTTTTTTGTGCAAATCTTGTGCATTCGACCTTTGTGACGATTGGGGAGCAAGCGGACGTTTGATGTAGTTATTTGCTGACATCGCAGTTAATGCATCTTGTTCCGTCTATTCTTCAACTAATCATTGACTTTATTTACTGTAAGCTATAAAGCAAACAATTTTCAACATTTAATTGTAAAGAAAATAGCTAAAAACTTTAATACTCGAATTATTTATTACACTTTAATAGCTATCAAGTTCGTTTTGTAACCAAATGCATTAGTAATTTAAATTTTGTATGTCAAACCGAATTATGCTAATTTAATATATATTTTACAAAACACGATAAGATTTATATACGTAATCAAAAAATATAGAGTTCTTAATTCTAAATCTAATAATATTGTTACTTCTGACAAACTGTTAAGAACAAAAAGCAGTTATATAAAACTCCGTTAACTTACACGTCCTTTCAGTCTCTTATCCTGTTTCACTTCAACCACATATTCTTTTTATGTAGCCGAACAAAATCTTCAAATAATTGCCAAATAAACACAATAAGTAAGAAGGTTTCCACCAAAATACATTACGTTTCAATAGCGAGGCGAAATAATGCAATTAAACCGCACCATAATAGTGGAACACTGGTCTGAAAGCCCAAAAAACAATATCAGATCCGAAACTATAAGTTGTCGACAAACCAACTCGTCATCAGATAAACCACGATAGCTATCGCCGTCCCATCTTCATATCCCATTGCCTCACTCCCGCCTCACGAATGTAACTAACACCGCAAGATTCGAACCCAGATCCAGAGAGATAAAGGGAAAAAAGTGTAACGCCTATATCCCATTTGTTACGTTTAACTATTTATGAGGGCATTGTGGGGTGGTTAAGATTTCACTTTCGTTAATGTCTTGATTTAAATCTACATCACATTGTTTCACTAACGCGAATGGTTCATAGCAATCTTCTTCGAATAGTCTAAAAGTTATATTTTGTTAGCAAACTGCTTAACCAGAGGAGATTAAAAATGTATATGTACGTATTACTTGTTGAGTCTAAAACAGACCGCACCTTTAAGCTCAATGAAGCGGCTATGTATCGACATAAGTTTACTTTGTTCAGCCAACATAGTTTGATTATAAAAAATACTGTCGTTTTGCTCTTTTTATCTTTATGGTTACGATGCATTATAGTTAGGTTCGGTACATAACACAGAAATTAGAGCTCAGGCAATATAATATGATTTCATATAGCCAAAGCACTCAATTCTGATACTAGAATAGACTCACTAAAGTATTGTGTATTTTTATTTTATATTTAACTAACCATCGCGTCGCATTTGCCCAAGGAGCGAAATATCCTTCAAAAATAGGCCAACCAATTCAATATTTTTGACTTTGCCGACAAAGACTTTTATGTTTTTTGTATATGACTTATGACGATTCATTTATATGACATACAGTAGGGTTCCTGTTGCAGTGTTACCAGATTATTTTCACAAACCTTAATTTGAAAACGTTTGAAGCAAAGCATCGTGTTTACACTATTAAAAGTAGATCTAACGAAAACAATTATGCTTTTCTTTAAAAAATAACTCAAGCTTGTTCAAAATTCTATTACTCTGCGCTGAGCTTATCATTCAGAACTGGAATAGTATCCCAGTAACCAGTAACTTCTATATAACATTATTACACACATTATCCTATAAAACACTATAATGCTTGCACCTTATCTCTCCGGTAGAATAAATGGTAAGTTTGCGCTCCTTCTAGAGGGATTTACATAAATCTCCTACCATTAAAATAATAACGAATGCCACAGAAAGTGGTGACCTAGAACCGTAGATGTTCTAAATAATTAACCCTCCTGTTTACCCATTAACCGAATTAAACGCAAAAAATATAAGTGTAAGGATATTTTGTCGTCTTTTTGCTGGTCTTCTAAGAAATTAAATTAATAAATATAAGTCCTGAGTAATTACTCTTGCAGAGTCCACGATGTTTGGACCACTGCGTTATTCTTCCGCGAATCTCCGTGCGACTTGTGTATATATATAACATAAAACTGTATCAAATCAATCAAAGATTCTTGTTTCTTATTTAAATATTTTTTTATTCCAACCAATGATATTTTTGACACTGATGGTGACAAAATATCATTGCCCTACCCCTACCAAACGCGAATACCTCTCATCAAGCGATCTAAAACCACTTTATATGTTTTTTTTAATCTGTTTTAATTTAGGGGCTTTTGTCAAGGACATGTCAACCCCATCGTACCCTTTTACATTAAATAATACAGTTTACATTATAATGCTTTCGAAATAATAAAAAAAGAAAACTTAGCGATCTCCGAACATGGGGCAGATAGGATAGATTGGATTATGCCTATGTGTAGTCTATTTATGCCAAATTTCTTTATAAATGTCTTGCGTGCATTTTCATTTCTGGTACATTCCATCAGCAAATGTTGCACGTCTTCAATTTGGTCACAAACAATGCAATTAGGAGAATTAGCCTTTTTTAGAAAGAAGTCTTAAAATTACGTTAACAAGTTTTTTACTTATATTGCTAACACTTTATATGTTATGCATAAACAAACCTAAACCGATAAACATTATTTACAGACCGTGGTAGAAAAAAGAGCCCGTTCGTGTGGAATCTCTCGCGCGTCCCACGTCTGGGCGATCAAATAAAACTTAACAGTCCGCTGTATCTGTCAACGTTGAACATGTCGACTCGCCCGCGCAGCGTGATATATCGACGAGTGGAAACAGGAAGTAGGGGATTTGGGTAGGCCGCCGTTAATTATTTTGGATGTTGGATACATTTCTCAAGAAAATTGTGTTTAGTTTTGTATTATCTGAAAGAAATATTAAACAAAATTCTTATTCGTGGTGACTTCCACTGCAAATGGACTGCCAATCCAGAGGCTATCTATATAAGACCCCCACTTGAAGAGACAGATTATTTCATAAAAGAACATATAAGAAAATTTCCATATTCTTAACTAGATCACTCAGCAGACTTGTCGTTTCCAGCAAATAACTACGCGATTAACAGAATTTTGAGTTTTATTACAGCGTTAATATTTCTTATTATGAAGAAACATTTATTTATTTTCAAATTAATCTTTTTCATATCATTGGTATTATAAGTTATTTTTAATTGTTGCGCTATATGCTTATCCCAAATAAATAAAAAAATAAAAACATTTTATTATATTTAGGAAAAGGATTACAAAAAGCGGACTTAATAGTTAATTCATAAGCTATTATTTCAATTTTAAAACTAAAGGAATAGCTCTATAGAGACACATCTATTTAAATGCAATAAGCATTTGTTTGTGTAAGAAACATTTAAAGAGTACACCAACCTTTGCAGTTTTATTATAATATAAAATTGTGTTGTTCTTCCTTGAGATAACTGACACAATTAGATAATGTAGGGCAACTTTCTCGGGCATTTTGTCCTCATAACGCAGTTATAGAATTTGTATAGATTTACCACGAACATACGTGTGGTGCAATTATATCAATTTTAATCGGTTTAAGAAGATCAGATGATACCAACTTAACCGTTTATGTGTCCTCTATATTACAACTTAATATTGACAATCCCTAAGCTATTGTCTTGAGTTCTTCAACCCTATCATATTCATACGTACAAAGTGATTTATTACAGTAACAAACATACAATTCCCCTAAAACAGCTTGACACGACTTTTTTTAATTAGGAATGCCGTCCGCCGTAAATGGAAATAAAAATGGTCGATTGTGTACGAAGCACGCGCCGATGGTTAGATAACATTGTTATTTGATAGTTCCCGGAGGAATACGTCGTTTTAAATTCAATCCCGTAAAGGGCGAGCGCCCCAAAGAAGTTGATTAATATTGGTACGGCGTTCATACGTGTCTTTTGAACGGAGAAGGAATCCTCGAAGGCATTCTAAACAATCGATGTTGATCCTAATAAATTATGTTTTATTACTTCCTTAGGAATGGTAGAGAACGATCGGTTTTACTTTAAACTTGACTGTTTTAACACTGCATAAGAAACTGTAGTCGAAAAGATTGAAGAGACACAAAAAGGAGATGCGAAATAAATAAAAAATAGACAGAAATTTTTATTAACAATAAAGTTATACAAATGCTTATTAAATATCATTGCCGTTTTTAGAAATGCAAAAAAAAACTACAAACTATTTAATTTCAAATCTTATTTGTAAAATCATATAGAATACAAATATATGACAAATAACCAGATCCGGTTGGTATTTAAAAAATAACATTTTAAACAATCTTTCAAATTCGAAATTTTTAGTCAGTAATAATTGCTAAATATTAATTACAAACATAACGTAATCATTAAAGCTTATATCGACGCAAATTAGCCAAGATTTATATGAATTTAAAAAGCATAGACTAGAAACATGTACAGATACAGCCTTAGAGGGCACAGTAAAATTTCATTTCTATGGTTCTGATTAATCTAATCTCGCCGTCCCCTATCGTCTATGTTGAAGTGTTTTGTCCAAGGCGATTTCAGAATCAAATCAACTAACACGCAATATCTAAAGGCAGCATTATCTCGGGCCGTTTGAAGGAGCCCGGGTAAAAAATGGTGGTGAGGCTCCCCGGGCCGGCTATTATCTTTGAACACCGAAGTCATTTTAGCCGTAATAAGATAACATTAAGGGGAGACGTGTCCACTGGTACTCAACGTCGAGTCGTGATTTCTTTTATTTTATCGTTGGTGTCGAATTTTTTTTCAAATATATTTCTTAAACATTAAGGTTTGTATACACTTGCATTATTCGATTAGTTTCAACTTCAAGTTATAATTAACAAATGCCCCATACCACTTTTAGTCTCTTAAAATCTTTCAAGAGACTCACACGATTATCATGAAGCTATTAAACCTAATAATTATAGTCCCAAACGGATTTTTTTATATTTTCGTGATCTTTTCTTTTTTGGACCGTAAACACGTCACGCACGCCTCTTTGAAAGCTTCATAAAGGACGATGCAACTGTCGAAAGTTTGAGAAGCGCTCGCGAGGAGCGTGTCAGCGGACCTGTCGCTCCAGAAGGGAACAGGTATAAGGGTACAGCTTTTTTCCACGAGTTCGTTTTTGCGCTCGCGCACGTGTGCCGGCCGCCCCTTAATTACCGACGCATACCATAAACAGATCTTTACGCTCCCCTAAATAAATCTTCTGACTGATTTTTCTTTTTTTCTTATTTTTTTTTCTCCGCTTGTTTTCTTAGGCCAGCAATTTCGGAGCGTGGTTCGTTGGTCGACGTCGATGATTCAGTACGATGATCGATGGTGACTCTCTGTTTTCACAACTCGCTAGCAGACGGTTTCGGAATGTTCACGGAATCGTTAATTACTGTACGAATTATGCCGCGTTCGAACGCTGAAATCGTTTATGTATTTTTTTTTGTGGCCAAAATGTTTTTCGTTTTGAAATAAATTAATTATAGATTGATCAATCTTATTCCAACACGAAAAATAATAAGTAATTGTAATGAGTAGTTAAACTTGAATATTAACATTCTTCACTAAAGTTTACGTTAGTTAATGATCTAATAATGTTCTCAAAATCAAGTCAAAATCAATCTTAAGTCTTTCTTGTCCTTTTCTCTATCGTTATTCTTTAAAACAATTTGATCAAAAGAAAATCTATAGACGTAGATGTCCAAAGAAAGATCAAAACACGAAATATCCACATAATATTAAATAAAATTCGATACATTTTCGGTGCGCTAAATAGGATTTTGAGGCA
This sequence comes from Eurytides marcellus marcellus, assembly GCA_018247955.1. Lineage (NCBI taxonomy): Eukaryota > Metazoa > Arthropoda > Insecta > Lepidoptera > Papilionidae > Eurytides > Eurytides marcellus. The sequence continues at coordinate 1,283 of DWHQ01001376.1, read as the reverse complement.
AATATCACTACTTGTAACTTAATTTTAATTTTAAATGAAATTTTTGCGACAAAGTCCAAGTGGCTTTCCTTGAAAGATATATTTCTTAATTAATTCGAGATGAGAAGAAACTAATATATAGTCCCTTGTCGTCTTACCTGTCATTTTTATTAAAGATATTGGAAAAGCACTTTATCAAAGATTAATACATAATCACTGTACTTAATTAAAGTAAAAAATATACAATAATCTGCATGTTTAAAAACTGTCTCTTTTGCAGGTGACCAAATAAGGTAACTTATCCATATCAAATCGCGGACATATCTTTAATCAACGCAAAAACATTTTTTTAATATAACGTACATTTAACCCATTAATTGCACATAACAATTTTATAGTGATCAAACTTATTACGGAAATGAACAGGCCACTTTAATTCTATTCCCCTATCGTCTAGAGATCAAACTTGCGTGGTCGTATTCACTTAAAATATCGCTTAACTCGAATTTATTGAACCATCAACCGACACATGCTTCATAAGTGTAAATCGTATCGCAATCAGTTTTATTACGCCGTTAAATGGGCAGCCTTTCGTGAAATTACGGTGGAGCCTGTCGAGGAGTTTCGAAACTCCTTATCAGCATGGTCAGGACCGCCGATAAGCCAAGGGCCTCCCTCGAAGCGAGATAGCCCGTTTTATTGTGCTGCTAAGCGATGTTTTATTATCGGAACGATAAAAGTCCTCCGTGACACATTATTTATATGATCCGCCGTATCTGCTTTTTTTTTCATTCGACACTTTATCACTATTATTTAGGGACGCGATAAAGAATTTACCTTGCCCTCGATTTTATTTCACCCTTTCGTTAAGGCTTTCTTGATTTTCGATATAATCAGAACCCCTTTTTGTTTTTTGTTTTTATTTTTATTGTAATGTTATTGCCGAGTTGCATTTTGCACAATATTTTAAAAGCATTTACATTATTAAAAGTTCATTGATTAATACAATTATAAGCAATGAACTTTTAAAAATATAGTTATAATAAATATTAATATAAGGAAATATCATACAAACAATTGATGCTTACTCTTCATATATAATGATATTGACGTTGTAACAATTTAATTTGCAAAATATAACACAAAATCATTAGTAACTAACCTAATCTCAATATACCTTACAACTGTTTTTTTTTTTTATTTAAATAAAAATAAATATTTTTTTTTATCTTTATTGATTTTTATTTTTACGTTTAATATTATAAATTTTAATTTTTAATGTAAAAACCTGACTTATTTAAACA
>DWHQ01001375.1:0-10961 GCA_018247955.1 Eurytides marcellus marcellus | reverse complement strand
TTAGCCGTCTCACCTTGCCATAGTCATTCTTCAGGCCGACTGCGATCACTATGTACTCGTAATTGATGACGTCACCGCTTGCGGTTGTCACGCGGCACGACTCGGGGTCTATGCTCTTGGCAGAGTCCTGGATCCACTTGGCGCCTGAAGGCAGCACGCTACCCTCAGAGCGACAGGTCGCAGACACAGGTTTCACACCGGCTCCGACTAGTGTAAACAGCGGCTGGTAGTAGTGTTTCTAGAAGGAGTTCTTCCGCTTACACAGGGTGTTTTATAAGCAATAAAAATATTATTGTTAAGCAATAAAAATATAACGTCATGTGTTGCTACCTTATATGTTTTTTTAATTATTTTAAAAAACGCTGCCCCTATTTTAAGATAGAAATATCTTGTGTTATAAAGTGTTTTACATACATAAGTTTCAGATGGACAAACACCTGTAGTTCATACAAATATTTGTCCCAAGTAGGAATCGAACCCAAGACCTGCGACGCCGAAGCCAATAGCTTAGCAACTGCGCCAAGCGGGTCATCATGAGTAATATTACAAAACAAAATAACATAATACAAAAGTATGTTATATTTTTTTATGTGCAAGTCATATATAAGCCATATATGTAAGCCATAATTTTAATCATCCCACAGTCACAAAATACCAGTGGTCCTAAATGCAGTAAAAATGGTCAAAGTAATAATATTTCTTAAAAATGTGTTAATAAATTCGATAATATATATATTCAATAATTCAATTGATATTTATACTTGTGTATTGTTATACAATAATTTATAACTTTAGTCATAAGACAAAAATAAGTTGCTTTTCCTCATAGAAACAGTAACTGTAGACAGGTATACCTTAGCTTTGAACCAGGGCATATGGATAAGAGTTATTATCACAATAAGCAGTAAACAACTAAGCTTTACACTTAATGTCAATTGTTAGACTTCAAACTAACAGGTAAACAATCAATCAACCGCTTTATGCTACTAGCTAATAAATTTCAATAACTACAAAGCATCAATAACAATAAAAAAAATATTCAAATGAGAGCATATATTATACACAACCTTAGGGCATAACCTTCCTGAATTTAGTTAAGTTATGACATAACATTGTTTATTTGTGAAATATGATGAATGAAAAAAATTGTTACAAGTTTTAAACCAAAAACTTGTAAACATAATTTTGTTGGTTATTATTAACTCCCTGTATAAGACAAAAAAGTTATTCAAATGGATTGTAAAACATTATTTATTAATTTTTATCTAAAAATTATCAACTCTAGCTCTAAAAATTATTAACAATATTTACTTTTCATTTAATAAACAATCTTAAAAATGAATAATCTAAAAATTTCCATCAACACGAATTATATAAATAAACTTCTACTTGTGTTAAAACAACTCATTATTAAGTTAAAAATCACATTAATGTACTTAAAATAAATAATAATGACACTTACAGAACTAGGCTCCAAGACAATTACTGAATCCTTTTTAAGTCTTTTAGTAAATTTAGCAGCTATCGTGCAGCCACCTGATCCACCACCAACTACTAGTAATTTACACGAATAATCTTTATTATGCGCAACCGACAGAGACAAACTTCTATAACTTCTCGAAGTGATCCGAAAATTGTTCAGTCTTAATATAATATTATTCATGTTGTAGTTTTATTTAAAAAAAAATATTAATTGATTATAACATTAGAATCAACTAGTTCAAACGCACTAGCGTACTATTATGCAAGTAAAAACAGAGTACGTGAAATTATCAAGTCCGATAAAATTGTTGATATTCTACTGTCAACCTGTTAAACTTAAGTCTATGACATTATAACGAAATTACAGATAGGAAATGCTTCGTTTACGTCAATCGCGATATTGCTAGTTTTGTGATGCCGTGAAATAAAGTCATACAGTTAGTAAATTTATTATATCAACCGATTTAATAAAAAGCGCTATTTTAAAATTTAAAACACTAAAATGACCTTCAAATAAATTATAATTTAATAATTACTTTAATATGTATTATCAGATTGGAATATTTTCGATTTTCGAGAATTATATCTCATAGTACAACACTTCGCAACGATAATAATAAACATTAAACATGGCGGACGAAGATGAAATTGACATTGTTGGCGATTTTTCATTTAATTCTTGCTTTGCACAAAACAATCAAGGCATGTAAGTAATCTAATTTTTATGCCAAAAAGCGCTTGAAGCTATCTAATATTTTGCATAAAGAGCACTATTTTCCAAGTGACGTAATGATAGTTACGGTTTGTGCGTTCTATTTTGACATCATAATATTTGAGATAATTGAATGAAATAATGTGATTCATTTTCATAATTAAACATGTATTTCATTTGTCTTGTAATACATTTCTAACGGCATTTCATTTTTATTTCCTTCTTTTTCATAATTTAACTGGAATTTTGAAAAAATATTTGACACTGTTTTCAGACCGTCTTGCTCTGATCGAGAAGATACGGTACATCCTCAGTGGCTACTGGACTCGACAGCAACAAACTGGTATGACACACAGAATAAACATAGTAATCGGTAAGGCTCATATTCTCTTCTCTCTCTTCTTACAAATATTTATCCTGGGTGTGAATCGAACCTGCGCCCAACGGTCATCATATTGTTATTTCGTTCATCATTTAGTTTATTTGTCCTTAAAATATCTTAATTATTTTATAAATATTTGTTTTAGGTTCAAAGATGGTCCATCTAGAAAGCTTTCAGGAAATAATGCTACCAGTCATCCAATTTCAGAGGTTCATACAGCATGGAGCCAAGAAGAAAGAGCCATACTCAAAAAAGAGATGGTAAAATATTATACTTTTAATAACCCATGAATAATTTCTTGTACAATATTTAATAATTCTTTAATATAAGAAAAAGCATCATTAATGTCTGATTCTTGAGACAGTCTCCAATTGAAATTAAAATATTGGAAATAGAAAATGTCCATATTAGTTCTATTTTTTGTTAAAAAAAAATTATTGTTGAATATTTAACTTTCCAGGAAAGGTATGGAAGAAATGTATTTAAAATTTCACAAACTCTGAAATCAAAAACAGTTGCGGAGATACAGGCTTTAATTGAAGCTGAGCATGGAGTTAACTTGGAAACACCAATGTTTGGTTTAGTAAAAAATGAGGAATTTGATGACATCCCAGCGGTGGTGCAAGAGGAAGTTGTTATGGATGAAATGACAAATATAAAAGGAACTATAAATTTAGTGACTACCGCACATCCAACAATACCTGTTGCAAAATCAAGAAGAAGAAATTATAATATTAAATCCACAAAAAGTTTATTAAAGCCAGATATTTTTAAAAATGATCTCATTGCAATAAACCCATCAGAAATATACTATGAGGATGATCTGATTGTTGGTTCAACGGAATCTATTGGTGCTGATGGGGATGTAACTGATACAGTATCTAATAGTTTGTCCAAACAGCACAGGGGTAAAATTAAAGGAGAAACAAAGAAAATTGGTAATCATAGACGAAAAGTTTCAAAGAGCCATGAGAGAATTCATGTCAGAAATAAAAGCAAGGAACTGTTGAAGTCACCACTAAGTCGGCAAAGAATTGATTCGGGTATGTCTGAAGAAAATGCAAAGAGCCCAAAGATGCAGATTGTTTTAGGATCTGGGCAAGCGTTGCCTGTTTCAGAAGGTGAACAAATTGTAAGTAACAAATTTCAGTTAGGGACTTAAAAAGAATATAAATATTTACTTAGGGTGCCAGTAGAGTGAAAATATTCATACTTTTTTACATTTCATTTAGTGAGGTTTTCTTTAAAGGGCATAGCTGTTTATATTTATTAAATAATATAGATAAACAATTTTTTGAGAAATTATGTGTTTCATATTCATAGTATAAACATAACAATGGATGTATTGTTTATCAATTGATATATATTTTTCTTATGAATAACAAATAAAAGTTTTAGATTTCCACAAAAATCATTAAACTATATATCTGCTAAATTTCATCTGTGAGTGCAATAGGCTGTAAAAAGGGTATAAATTTTTATCTTCATATACTATTATACAGATTTTATGTTATATAGACAATTGAATACTATTATATATTTAATATAAAGTACCAAACTTATACATAAAAATTTATAAAACATCTAAAGGCTTGCTATAGTAAGATTTACAAAAAATATTATTCATAACATAATTTTTCTTAGAGGCCTACTCTTACAGTAGCTTATATGCAACATTTCTATTACCAGTCACAGTTATTACTTGGAATAAGATGAACTTGGCTTGCCAAGCTCTATTTATTGTAGAATGGAGATACTTATTAGGAGTATCTATATAAGATCAGTTCATACCAAATTCATAGCATCTATACTTACTGCTTTTGCTTAATTCAATTAAAGGTTTATGTTAATGTTACCCTTCACAGATTAAAATTGAAAAGAAAAAAGGTTCAGACCCAGAGAGTGATATAGAAATAGACATTGACAGTGATAAAGAAGAAAATAGCGATTTGAAGAACATTCCACGAGTTAGTGACAGTTCTCATGCAACTGCATTGAAAATGGTCAAAGATGAACCACCTGTAGCTGTGCCCCTCAGAAAATTTGAACCGATGCCTAAGAGAAGAAAGAAAATTAACTTGGTTGGTAATCTTTGATTATTTTATTTTTAACTGTACATTATCCAACCTTTCTAATCTATTTTGTATATGTAGTGGGGCAGTGTTATTTATCAATTTTGAACCTTAAATATTATCACAAAGACATTACTTATTTTTTAAAATGAATTGCTACATAAATACAATATTAAAAATTATTCCTAGCATATTAAGAAACATTTGTGTACGGGCTGAGGCTGCTTACTGATACTAATATAAAATTATAAGGCATTAAGTTCGCAAACAGATATTTTATTGACAGATACACAACTGCCAATAGAGCTAATGAATTATTATAGAATGTTAGGACAGTACGAGTGTGGTTGTTCGCAGCTTGTTAGGCACACTGACTCAAAAGATGTATGTGTTAGCCGTATGTCATGTCTGTCAATGTATTTCATAAATAGATAGATTGATTTGTTTATAATGACATTTTCTAGGATGGAGGTGGCGGTTGCACAATAATGCACACAGCCGCCGGGGATTTGTACGAGATGGCGGCGGAACCGCGTCGCGAGAGAGCCCCGAAGAAGGCCCCCATCCACCTGATTCGCTGTCGTGTGTACAACGTCGAAAAACCGGTAATTCAAATAGAAATAACATTAAAAATAAATCTCTTACAAAAAACTTTTACATAGAAAAAGCATTGAGTTTTTAGTCATGTCTAACTTACTACTAATTTCTTACCGCTTAGAGTCGTTTTTGAAAAAAAAAAGAACGTTAACTATTCTTTGATGAGTTAGTCCATCAGTTTTTTTTTATATGTAAATATAAATTGTTTGAATAAAAATAGTATGAATTGTTTGTATAGTGATGTGAGAAGTGTTTTTTTAGGCTACAATTATGTGATTTACAAAGCTACATTTAGAAACACTACCATAAATGATGAGAAAACTCTTTTTTGTGACTAGTAGTAGTTTCGATGCCAGCAAGATTGAGTGGTTTGTTTGGATATTACAAAAGATACCTGTAATAATTAATTTGATTATAAGAAATCCCCGCGTTATAAGGGGGTATGCCGTGTTATACGGGGGATTGAAAACGCGTTATACGATAGGTATTTGCAAATTGTATGTTATGTAATGATTTTATTTTTATGGAGTATGAAAGCAAGCGGCTTACCTGGTGATAAGCGATCACCGACATTTGCAATATTACAGAACTTGCAAATGTGTTGCCAGACTTTATGGTTGTAATTTTTGAAAGAGGGGAGGGGAGGGATTGGATGGGGGATGGGCCACTGGACGAATCGCGGAAGTGCAAATATTTCCACTTTTCTCCGAATTTATGTGTGGTCGTGGTACTTATCAGAGTCGAGACTGCGTGGCTCTACCACCGTAACTGACTTACTTACCGTGACCGAGATTTAGAAAGTTCTCGAGACAGCATAGAAGCAATCGATTGTAGCCGTAAGTCCGCAGGCGCCGTGCGACGTGTCCCTGAACGTGTCGGCGCTGATCGCGATGGACGCGCACGCGCACTCGTCGCGCGGGGAGGTGATGGGGCTGGTGGGGGGCCTCTACCGCCCGCCCGCGCTCCTCGTCGCCGCCTACTGCAAGGCGCGCGCCGCCAACGCCCGCACCCACTGCGACATGGACCCAGGTGCTTCTTCAAGCTAACACGGCTGAGCGTGCCTGATTCACTATTTTTACTCTTCCCCCTCCACCTCGTACGTGGACGTGAAATGTGGTCTGTGGCTTCGATCAATTAATCATTTATTTATTGTCCTCTTATGGGTAACTTAAACGATACATTTCACTATAACTTTCCTGTTTGGCGTACAATATTTTATTAAATGAGACCTGTTTAAGAGGGAGTGAGGATGATAGAGGAGGAAGGGAAGGAGAAAAGGGTGCAGAAAGGGGGAGTATTCTATATTATCTTTGAGGGAGGAGATTATTTTTTATTCATGTCTTTTAAAACGTCCACCACTGTATAATTACATGAGCCCTGTAAAAGAGCCAATGATAATGGTATTAAAAAATGTAATATATTTTTTTGGGTCTAACAAATAAACTTTCTTACGATGGTAGAGCCAAGCAGCTGCTCTCACTCGGGCCGGCTCGAACCGGATAAGTACCGCGACCTCACGGAAAATCGTCACAACGTGGAAGTATTTGTGCTTCCGCTTTTCATTCGGTGAGTGAGGTGGACGGTGGCCCAGACCCTTCCCTCCTTCTTCACCTTCCGACCTTCCTTTTCATGCCTTTTCCAACCCCTCCCCTTCCTTTTATTGCTTTCCATCAAGTGATTCGCATACTGAGCCATTTGCCTCCATACTCCATAAAAAAAGCATGTAGGCAATTTTAGTGTTTCCTTTTTCTTTTTAAGTAGTGTAATTTCCTCTTTATCCGATTCCACGATCGTTATGAAAACTGACTGACGCTTTCCGGCCGCGACAACATTTTTCCAGTTACAATGACAGTAAAAGGTGACGGCAGCCATCTTGGCCGCCTATCCCACCTCTCCCACTATCCTCTCCCTCTCCTACCGCCCCCTTTCCTCCTTTCTCTATCATCCTCCATCCCTCTCCCTCTATGTTTCAATAAGTCTCCCCTTTAAAGGCCGGCAACGCTTGAATTTGCAAGTTCAAAATTGATTTGCAAGTTCCGTAATGTAGAAAATGTCCACGGACGGCGGTAATCGCTTACCATCAGGTGAGCCGCTCGCTCGTTTGTCTTCCTACTTCATAAAAAAAGATGCGAGTATTTTTGACCGTTACCTACTTGGTACTCGGTTGCAAAGCATCGACAACAAAAATACTTGGTACCGAGTGAGCACTTGTATTAGCTCATATCGTTTCGTCCCTGCGGCAGTGTCGCAGGCACGCGCGGCCGAGCGTCTGAGTGCTCGGGGGCTGGCGGCGTGCGGCTGGCACCACTCGCACCCCTCCTTCCCCGCCGCCCCCTCCGCGCTGGACCTGCGCTCGCAGCGCGCGCTGCAGGCGGCGCTCGAGCGCGACGCGCCCTTCCTCGCGCTCATCACCTCGCAGCACTGGCCGCCCGGCCGCGACGCCTCCCACTACAGGTCTGCTTTTTATCTTTATGGCATGCGGTGAACCGCTTCGTCACGTAACGCGAAACGACGCGGAGGATAAACCGCTTCGTGCCGTAACGCGTAACGGTGCCAGTTTGACAGTAGGCGTATAGCCTAAAACTAAATATCGCCGCTTTTAAAAGTCATTGTAGAAAATGAAATTATTAAACAATTTCATTATTAAATAGTTCAACTTGGATTTAGTTTAAGTTATCCCTTCGGCGGTAGGACTCTTGCAGAGTCCACTGGGGTGGTACTACTGAATTGCCATTAGTTCTACCGCCAAGTAGGGTAACCCGTAAGCATTTCCACGTTCCGGTTAAAGTTTAATGTTCACCACAGCATAATTACTGGACTAATATGTATATGGAGTATATATAACTAGAAGGAATGCCTCAAATTCATAGTGAAAATTCTCTATTCAAAAGTGGATTGGGTTGCAATAAATTTTTGACGTCTAATGATTCTACTACCTGTTCGGATTAAAATGCCTCAGTCCTGACAAGAACAGGCGAAAGAAACTCAGTGGGTCTTTCTTTTTGGAGTGATTACTTTTTATGGGTAAGTAACCCGCTTCCTAATGTAACGCGTAACGGCGCCAATCTGTTTGGTTTCATTCGACAGTTCGGTCTTCTGTCGGGCGTCCCGCGACGCACACGTATTTTGTATGTTTTAAAATATTTAGTTGACATTAGTTATAAGATCCAGTTTGAAATTATTATTATTTCTATTAATACAGATGCATCCACGTGGAGGAAGACGAAAAGGACGTGGACACCCCGGTCGGCTACCAGCTGAGCGTGAAGCTGGAGCGCGACCTGAGCCTGGACAACCTGGGGGCGTTCCTGAGGGAGCTGCGCGACCTCATGCTGGAGGACGCCGACAGGAACGAGCTGAGCGTCCACGTGCCCACGGACATGTGTCCCCAAGCTGGACTCACCTACTTGGATAAGGTACAGACGACTTTTTGATTTTTATTTTTTTACTCGCAATAATACACAGTACAGTAATCCCCGGAACCAATCTACCGCGTTATAGGGTTATTCCCGTATTTTTAATAAAATAATTTAATTTTGTAATAACACAATTGACTCACGTGCCAAAGGTACGCGAAACTAATTGTGAACTGTACAAATCATTATAAATTTCACAGTACAGTAATATGTATGTGGGAAATCCCCGCGTTATATGGAGGAATGTCGGTATTATATTATTATAAGGGTACCGCGTTATAGGGGGTATTACTGTATTCGCTCCACTCGCTTGATATATCCTTGTAACAACCTGTATATACGTTTTGAAATTCAAAGCGTGCACGGAAACGATTTTTTATAAATGAAATTTATATAGAAGGCGTATAGAAAAATATCTTTTGTATCACATATAAGTGACAAATTACATTATTTTTTTTTACATACATACCCTCAATATACGGACTTGAATAACATTCGAGTAAAAATAATGAATTACGGTCAACTGGACGAACGCTAAAACTACATTCATTCCTACATTGTCATTCATTCATACAGTTGCTTTGCTTAAGCGAAATCACGAAACGAATGACAAATTAAAAAACGTCTTATAATTTTAAATGTTTTTATATGAAACGTGACGGGTAGCCAAACTGATTCCGATCTATTCAAATGTATTATTAGTTTTATTTTATTTATAATCCAAGCACTTATACCCGTAAGACAGAGGTTCGAATCCTGGCAGTGACGAAAGTTTTGATAATTTATCTACAAAAACCTGTTTAAAGCATTTTCTATCACCATTAATAAAATGTTGCGGAAGTAATTGTTACCATTGTTGTTGAATAATAGAATTTTAACTTTTGATGTCGCCACGATACTGTGATATTTCTTGTATGCTATATAACATTTATATGTATATCACACAAATAAGATATGTTAAAAAAAATGTTAAATAAATCCGAATCTGTTGCAGTTGATATCGAGCGTGTCTCACCATATGCGCTCGGCGGGCTACGAAGACGACGAGCCTGTCACCACCAACCTCCTCCAAGGCATACGCGACGTTTTCAGATAGCAATGTTTGCAATAATAAAACCAATTCTATAATCTGTGATCTTTACCTTAATACAGACAATAACGATGCGCCTTTTTAGCTCAATAACATTTTTTCATTTCAAATAAGCTTGTTTAGAAAAAAAAAATATTTTGAAATGAAAAATTGTTATTTTGACCTGAAAAACTTATATATTGTTTATTCGTCATTTAAGTTCACTAAATGTTTAAGTATTGCGTAAGGTGCGAACTATGAAGAATACTGTAGGAAAGGAGTAGTGTGCTTCGACTTGTAAATATAATTATATGTCAGTATTTGTAACATTAACTATTTAAAAATGTACTGCATAGTATACTTGTAACTTTAGGTTATTTCAGTGCTTCGTGTTTCCTTTGTGTTAATAAAAAATATTTAACCTAAAATGGTACAATTGGCTTTTGTTTATTATAAATTTGAGATTATAAAGTATCTGTTTATATAAATAAGTAGATACATTATCTGTCTTTGTCTGTTATTTGCGAGGGAAAAACGGAAACGCGAAAATGATGGCATTTTGGGCATTATAATGACATCAACATATAATTAAGATTTCAAGGAAAAGTTGAAAGAAGAAAACAAAATAATCCGTAATTGGTAAGAATTAATGCAATGATGTTTAGTCAAACTCGTGGAAACAGCATTTTCACGGTAGGTACTGTGATGATAAAGCTTTACACATATGCTAAAAGTATCAATGGAAGTCTATATAACTATGATGTATAATCGTGAAAGAAGTAAAACGTATAAAATATGTTGGCTGATAGAAAACCTCAATAAGGCTATAATTTACCCACCTACAAATTACTTCACCTCTCCTTTAAGGTTCCTTGTAACCCATGCACAGTTAAGGCCATAACGTTGAACAAAGTATTATAATTTTTTTACGGTACCTTCGAAAAATATATTGTCATTGGACCCGATAATTTTAGTAAAGATTCTAAGAAGAAGAGTTCGTGGCCTTATGTTTTTGGCTTGTGCTTTACAAAGCCACCCACCCGTTCGAATCCCAAAAGAGACAATGACTATATTGACATTTGTTTGGGTTATGTAAAAACGGCCGATCATCCGATTGCCTTAAAATTAAAATGATCTTCGGATGGACACATAATCGGCCTCCCATTTAACCATGACTTGAGTAGTCGTTACTATGTACACTGCCGGCCAAAAGTTTGAGACCACTTTGTAC
>DWHQ01001374.1:0-10962 GCA_018247955.1 Eurytides marcellus marcellus | reverse complement strand
CACATAGACTTTACAAATATATTCAAAACTTTTTTTTTCGATTATCTTGTGGTCAAAAATACAATGGGCAAAACGTCGCGTTCTTTCCGCAGGCGAACAGAGAATGGTGTTTCTGCGATTGATCGCACACCTATACGAGCCTTGACCGTGCACTTGTATTTACCGCTATCTCGCCGTAATGCCTCACAAAGGGGTCTTCAATAAGCGACGACATTAACGTGTGTAGATCACGAGGTCGGCGTAATTGCCGGCATTTATAACCCCCCCGAAATCTAGTGCGAGTAATACTAGAGTCCTCTTAGAGATTAAACCGCACGAACTTACAGAAACACTGTCCGAAACTGTGCGTGTCAATGCGCACAAATAGACGAAAATTAATACTTTTCAATAATTTTGTAAGGAGATGACAAAATTGTGGGCTGTTCACCCGTGTGTGGGATACCGTACCCGTGGACGTAAATACGCAATTTGTTTGTGCTTCCCGCAACTACTAAGCAAGTGATCGATATGACTTTTAGTGTAGATGTAGATTGATGACTGACATAGGTTTGCTTGGCAAAAATAACGTGAAATTCCAAGTTCAGGTAAGAAAAACCTCGAATAATAACTGGTGAAACTATCATTTTGGAAGTATTCATTAAATATACTGTAACCTTCATAATTTTTCAATTACTGCGACTTTGATATAAGCAGTTAGCCAGGTAGCACTTACCCACGGCGTTGAATGTTTGACGTGTCGTGGGTAAAGTTGCGTTTAATTGTTGTGTGTAATTAAAAACTCTAATACGAACTAGAACTTTCCGTTTAATATTTTATAGAACTTTTTAACGATCGAATAGTGTTTAGTCTTCTAAGACATATGTGACTATTACTTTGAGTTTATCAGGAATGCCACTTGATATATCCTTCCTAATATCAAGAACGTGAAAGTAGCTTGTTGATTCGTCTTGCTTTTCTACATGAACGGAGCAACGAAATGGTGTCATTGGTAGCATAGCTGTAGTATTTTGGAGATTAACACAGGGATATTTTGCGGACTACAAAAAAAAAATAGCAATGGCAGAGAATAAGTTTACTTTTAAACGGCAAAAAATCAATAACTAAATATTACTGGAATTAAAAAATAAATTGCTGTCCCACCATTCCTTTGAATTATTTCTTTGGATTATCGTATGCCTTGTATTATCTGAACACAAATGTTGAGTGTCAACGACCTTCTAATTCGCACTCGGAAATTTTTTATTGTTATCTCAGTACTGTTACCTATTTGAGAATCGTGACGAAATATTGCCGTAACAAATGACGTGAAACACGACCCATTATCCGTACCAATTTTTGCATACATTTCAAACACGAAAGTGTGTTTGTTGGTTAAGTCTTCTAACTAATATACAGCTTTAGAACAAAGGATTGAGAGCAATTTTCACAGAGCGACAAAAGCTACTTCTTTTATCGGAATTAAAAAAAAACGAGAAAAATGAAAAGTAAGGTCCACGCAAACGAAGCCGCGTTCCAAACCAAATAATAAAAAGTAATAAAACCTAGTAACTAATATATGTATATCTATAAAAATTTGGAAGGAGAATGCTAAAGTTATAAGTCGAGCTTCAATTGTTTTGTTATATTAAAACGCTTAGTAACATTATGCCATTAAATTGTGTAAAGAAAAAAGATTTCGTTAAAAACAATAATCATGTTATCTAACTACTATACTAATCATTATCTCCACGGAAATATTTCGTGAAGTTAAATAAACCTAAGGTAATCTACATATACATATACATAGGCTGGAATAGCAACAGAATATCTAGCTGAGACGGAAAATAAGGTAGCGAAGAAGGCTGACTTAAAAATAATCGTAAATAAAAGTTTCTTTGTGGTATTACCCCGGCTCGGGACATATTACATACTGCGTTGCCACATATTCTAACGGCCAGCAGCTCAAATTTTAGTTTATTTCGTTTGGAGGGTAATGATTCCAGAGAAATTAATACATATAGAGATGGAAATCTTATATTTGGGTTACGAGCGCAGGTCAGATCTACAAACATCGTCTACAATTAACCGACTCCAAAAAGGCAGAGGTTCTCAATCCGCTTAATATTTTATATGAATTATATTGTAAACTGATTTAAATAAATTATTTTTTTATAGCTTAGGGTTTTATCTTAAAGATTTCATTATTGTCCAATGGTAATGGAATTTTTTTTAATTCTTTTATTCTTTACTCCTTGAATTCTTTTCTTCAAAGTATCTATAAAATATCTTAAAATCCATTAGGAGGCTTACATGGTTTTGGGCATTGTTAGTTCTATATGAAATAGGTTTTTACTTTTAAATAAACTTTAATTGTATCAAGTCTTTTTGTTATAGCTCCTAGTTTACTAGACTACGAACACATGACACAATAATAAAATGTACACCCTTGTAAAGTTATATTGTTTATAAAAAATAAGTAATTAATTTGCGTAAATAAATGTAGAACAGTACAAGAGTTATATAACTGGATAAGCATTTGTCGTGTTTTTAAGCTCTTTCATGTTTATAAAAGTTTGAAAAAGAGCAAAAACGAATATCGATGATGATTTTTAATTAGTAGAATCAGCGGCCGTATTTCTGAATATATTTCTTTTCTTCCTTCCTCGGTCAATATTTTTGCGTAAATGCATAATATAGGCTATGAGATAACGGTACAACATTTGTTCCGTTATGGGACTGAGTCGTTGCATTCTCGGGCCCGATATCCTCTCGGGTCGGAATAAAATGCTCTTAGATGTTTACTCAGTTACTATTAGCTTATCGCCGTATACGGAGTGGATAAATAATTGAGATTCCGCACATATTGGATTGATGAATTACCGTAAGTATATTACTAAGATTGTCACTATCGACGATATTAGACGTCGTGCATATTAAATGAGTATGTATATGTAAAAGAGCAAAGTGTACTCTGATAATGTAAATCCTGTTAAGATTCACTGATATATGTAGATTGATTGTATCATTTTTATTTGTTAACTACAAGTAAAACTTTCAGCTTGTTATGTCATTGCAATTATGTGCACACACACTCACCCTCGTTATCTGTAAAGGGATTAACAATCCCCTCCCATCTTTATACGTCTTATAGATTTTCCTGGATCATAGACCGTTGGCATCTTTTGCTCTATCGTTGATCGTTTGTTGAAAATTTTACATCAACTCTGTACTCTGTGAGATTAAAAAAAGGCTATGTAAGGCATTATATCGAGTTTGATTTGAGCAATACGTAAGAATTTTATAGCAGGGGTGCTCAAACTTGAACTGTTAGCGATCTGCGTCAATATTGTTAGACTCCGATCAATCGACTCTGCCGGACTGGAATGCAATGCAGGATTGACATGTAGGTAAGTCGGGTGTATCGCGGCGCAGGTATAAGCGTATATGTATATAGGGACGTTGCAGAATTTCCACGACCGTGCCAAAAAGCACTCGTGATCTACCAATTGAGCACCCCTGCTTTATAGTCTTCGTGGTTGCGGGGTTAATTTAAAACGTTGGGAGTTTAAATATGTAATGCGTTATAATCTCTAAAATAGGTTTAATTTAGAATTTGTTGTATTCGCGTAAATAGAAAAAATTATTTGTGAAATTAGTAGAAGAACCGATGGGGCTGTTCTTACCTCGGGTCGAGAAATCTTCTGATGTTGCATTTGTTCGTAACGATCACATACATCCAGATAATATTCCACTGGCTTACTTTCCCTAAAAACCATTTGCACATTTGTAGTTATCATCCAAATATATTCATATAAAAAAGCCTATACTGTCTTTTTTCAATTGCGTTTCGGGCCCACTTTCCATTCATTTACATGCTAAGTATTCTCTTCTTTTATGAAGGCGATAATAGTCAAGCACAGCACAATAAGGTATAAAATAATTCATAGTTTTCTTATTCCTATGCATATAAAGGATACTAGCATGTCATGCTACTGATGACCATCGACACATATGCTCATAACACCATAGTGTTAGAGAAATATTTCGGATACTGAGCTGTTATTTACTAAACTTAAGTGGTAAGTTATTTTGAACTTTGGATCTGCTCTGTATTCATCACTTTACGTCACTTACGACATATACGTCTCTATGCCAAATAATTTTTGGAAGCAACGCCGTTCCTGGTAGCACATAATAATGCTTGTATATTTTTACTTTATTCTAGAGTTTTTGGCGATGAGGTTGTTTGTTCCCAAAAAACATTAGCAGTTGGCCACTAGTCCAACTTTTGCCACAAAAGGCAGTGAAATAATTTAAATTCAATTAATTATAGAGATTTCAAAAGTTCTTTTGAGGTATATTAATATATGTATATTGATAATATTTTTATTTATTCGTCATTATCATTTCATATTACATGTCTAAATTACTGTATTGACATCCACGTGAGTGGAGCCGCTTAACAGTTACTTTTATTATATTTCAAACTATCTTTATTTCCTTTACCTCCGTGTTACCGTTAATGTATACTTTCAGGTTTACAGTTATGACCAGAATATGTAATTTTCTCGTTACGGGTTTTGTAACGCGTCTATTATTGTTGCACGCAACAAACATTTGTAGTCGGTACGGTTATTTTAATCTGAATCTTCTAATATATTAAAAACTTTTTGATATAGGAGGTATGATAAAAAATACGGTTAATGAATTTTTATATCAGGAACTGCTGTATCTAAGTTCATTTGAATGAATATGTTCGATAGTATGATTCATTCAGATAGTCTCTAGCAAATTTCAACAAGTTGCGACTTGTCTATCAACTTTCACAGCTAGAAGAGTAGTAGGATATATTTGTTGTATTTTTCTGATGCCAAGCGATCACCGCAGCCCATGGACATATGCATCATCAAATAACTTGCAAATGCGTTGCTGGCCTTTAAGCTATAGGTTCTCTTCTTGAAGATCCCTAAGTGATATCGATCCGGAAATACCGGTGGCGACAAGTTTTTCACCAAGTTACATGTGCGGGTTAAATGTCATGAAAGGCGCCCGATGGTGGACTGCTATCAAGATGGAAGCAATTAATCGTTAACAAATACACAAAAAATCAGAAGTAGAATCAAAGACTAATGTTTGATATTTCAAATATCAAACATTAGTCTTTGAAATAAGAAAACATGTATAAAATTATACTTCCGAGTGATAGTAAGTGATAGGAATAGGCTCCTTAGACGTATTTTGTGCGCCTTATACGTCACATTTTATTATTTGCCATATGTTTTCTCACGATGCACCCGTCAAGTACATATTAAAATAGCATCTAAAAATACAATTAACATTTTCATTATTCGTGGCGCTGAGATCCAAGCTCCCGTGAGCTGCACACGAGTACAATCAATTTAAAATTCAAAAACATTGAGTAACCACGGCCCTCAATTAGATAAAATCGCGATCCACATAATGTTCATTATATCATTTGTTTCATGCGAATTCTACGATGTTGTATTTCTTTGTTACTTTGCCTCTTAGCCTTAATTCGAACATTGCGAGTTAATACTTTGCACCTTTGTTTACACCTTAATACATATCATTACAGTTAATTATGAAAATGTACTCGTTTAGCAGTATAATAGATGGCCTAAAGAATGTAGAGTCCGAAGTAAGTTCCCTTTTTGTATCATATATTTAACATATGATTATTTAGTTTCACATATCACGAAAAACGAAAATAGGGCGTTAAGATTTTTGTTTACAAATAAATATCGATCTCAATTAGACGAGGTCAAATTATGTTTGGCAGTACGTTTTTTTAATCTAATGCGTAAATTCACAATTGATTGAATTGATACTGGTGTTGAAATACAGGTAAGAACTAACAAACTTTACTAAAGTTGGCCTAAAGGTCACAATTCTTTTGTGTCTGATTTCGGTAATCAAAGGTTTCAGTTACATAAGTAATCCTAATACACCGGATTAAAGTCCATTTTACCGTCTCTGTAAAATAAATCAACAAACATTGTTTTTTGTTACATTTAAAAATACTAATATATTTTTGCGACAATATTGAACACACATTACTTACTTTATTCTATTAATATATATATAATGCTAGGAAATGTCTTCATCAATCTAACAATAATCTAACGATGTAGGCGAAAGTGATAAGCATTCGACTCGGTCTCGAGGTTAGTAGGTTTTGGAGTATAACGGAATAATTTCGCCAACATTTGCTTATATGTTCCGTTCACTATTTATAAACCATAACAATTGCGAATACCGGCTCTAGGACTGATACGGGTAGAAATTCCATTTCACTTTTTCCTATCATCAGACGACGACGAAGACAACCAGCGGTTTTTAATCGTCTTAAACGGAAACCGCGATAAATTATTTATGAAAATGTTTCTTCTCGTATAATACAACGATAACTTTTTAATCTAAAGTAGTCAATAAATCTGTTGATTGATGTGTTACATTTTTATTGGTTATAAAATGCTAAGCGAGTATTTATTTCTCCTATAATAATAGGACCGCGGTTCATCTACGGCCTAAATTGTTGTTTTTTTTTAATTTTTTATCGTAAACTATAGTTTCATTATTAAATAATTTTTAATTTTAAATATATGTACCTAAATGCTGTCTGCAGACATAACAATTCAAAATTTTGCTGACAATTATATGAGAATATAAAACAGCTAATAAAATATGTTGCACTGCCCTCTAGTAGATCACTGAAAAAACCTCTAGCAAATTGTTCTTGCAAGTGACAGCAACGTTTCTTGTTTGTAGATGTGAAACGTTGAATAACTCATATTCCTACAGATGGTAGTACTAGTTTAGATTTAAAAAGCTTAGATTACACCACAAAAGCATTTTATTGTGTTTGAAATATGTATTTCTTTATTATAATAAAATATTTAGTACATATTGGTTGGTTAATCCAAGCCAAAATTATTTATTGTTGCTTACGGATACTTATTATTCAAAGTATTGATTTTCGATTGGATTTTTTAATTTATAATGTTTAATTAAATTAAGGAGCGACCAATTTATTAGTTAATACTTGTATTTTAGATTCGATTTTTTTAATTTATAATGTTTAATTAAATAACGCGACCAATTAAATAGTTAATACTTGTTTAAGACGAATACATATTACCTAGGAGCAATACATATTACAATGATTGCGCTAACGCAGAGTATCAGAGCTTTTTGCTTTTCTTTTCTGTCCTATTCCGATCTTTGTTATAAAATGTCTAAAAAAAAATAGCCGTAAAAAATAGACAATTTGATTTTGAACAAATTTGCTGCTCTCAGTTCGGCAGTGGAACATTCTCATTCGCTTACAGGATTTCCTGTTATGCCACGCTTCTGATCATTGCCACAAACAAATAAGCAGGCCTAGCGCATGAGGTCATTATCGCCCTGGCCGGTCGCACAATGGCATTTCAAATAGACGCTCCAGATTAAAGCTCGCAAACTGAGCGATCGGACTCGAAATAATTTAAAACTTTGTCCATATGTTTATAATATTTTGTTGGTGTCAATTTATAATTTAACACATCATAAGCTGGGCGGGTAAAAATGAGCCAGGAAAAACGTCCTTCATTCCAAAATTATTTACAATGCATACAAATAGCAAAGTTACAGCAGAGTTTTTCTTAATTTTACAGTGAACTAGAACAAGTGAAAAAGAAGATTAGTTAAACCTTTTCATAAATTATTATAAATATGATAAACGTTCGAAAAATTATGGATGAAGGATTAAATCCGTCCCTATCATTGTCATGTTGTTGTTTGTTATAGCGTGAACGAGAAAATTGTTATTATTTCTTTTAAAAATTTTATAATTCTTGTAGCTTAAAATAAAAGCTTATACATTAATATTCCCTCTGTTAGGAAAAATCCTACTCTCTACAGATTTCAAAGCACAATCGGCTACGCGGCTGCAGTATTCACTACAGTTTTTCTTTATCGATGACCAAATAGTAAATTAAAAAATTGAAGTTCATTATTTGACGTAAGGATTTCAACACTGGTTCTTCGAATGTTCTTAATCGGAAAAAAGAGCATGGATACTGAGCCATCAACCTCTTTTAATTAAGTTGTATCCTCCTTTATTTACTTTTTTTATTTGAGTACCGATGAAAACATGTGTTTCTTTTTTTAAATTTCGAAGGCCATTGATAATGATTATGAAATATTTCATTATCGTTACATTATATTACATTTAAAATATTACAAATACGATATCATACTAAGAGTTACGTAGAAAGCAGGGTTTGGCAATACATTTGCAATTTTATCGTGGAAAGGCTGTAGCAAATTCATGTTTCCTGAATGAACAGGCCAGTGGAATATCCTGGTATTTGACCCGATGAGTATACGTGTGTGAAGTAGGAGAATTTATACTTCCACTCGCATTTCGCGTGGTAATGTTTAAAGACATTTAAAAACTTTACTTCTTATATCCTAGTGACGAACGAAATCATTTTTGTTTGGGCAAGCGTGAAGATTTGCTCGTTTTGTCCATAAAAGTCCATGTCCTTTTATTTATCGATTATAAATCTATTGTATAATTTATACAGTTAATGTATTCCAGTTAATAAGTACATATAAATGTAAGCTTGTAAATTTAAAAGTATCGTAGCCGAGTTCATCACAGTTGCTTCTGGCACTTAATCTAGTAAAGTTTGTACGGTACAGTTGTCAAGCATTAGTAGTAGAGTGTGGTGCTCAGGCTTGATGGCGGTATGTATATGAGATTTTTAATTCCACTATAGTTAGTAAATCCCTAAACACATTCAGATATTGCACGATCAGAATCTTTACTTCATCCCGATTAATAGAAGCGTTTTACAGTTATAAGAAATAAATTGACTGAGTAATAATTATAAACATTCAACTTTTGATTTCATTCATTAAAGAATTAATATAATAACTTATAACGTTCTATTTTTAATTACTTCAAAATAAAAAAATACAACAGAATACTATCCCGGTAAAGCAGGTATTTTCAAAACCATAAATCCAAACCATCACGGACACATGGTACACCCAGATTTTTCCTAAGATTTATATAATACTCAGATTACTGTTTAACTATATATATCTGAATAAATTGAATTTCTTGTAAAAGTTACAAGCTACTAAACTTAAATTAATGAAGAAAAAAAAACTTTAGATATTATCCATTTTAAACATTTCATCGTAGGAAAAAGTAAGTATTTAATTTAATTTTATTAATGTTTTTCTAATAAACATTTAAGGAATGTCATCAAAATCGATCATATCGTCAAAAACGACAAAATTTTAAAGACGCTGCAATTTAATATTTCTTTTTGATTTATTAATTAATATTTATGTTTTTACTTGCTATGCATTGTGTGTACAAAAATAATAAATAAAAATATTTCTTTCAAATCAACACTTTCACAAAGATGGCATCAAAGTTTTACATTGATATATATTTTTTTCGAGTCTACACTCTACTTATGTCTACTACTATTAGTTATTAATCACGTTATTAACTATTTCCATATTATAAGCAAGTTTTAGTTAGATGACCCACTTAGTAGACCATCATTGTATACATAATATACTTAATATTTGTTATTCAGTTCATTAAGGGATTGTACGAAAGTAGATGTGCGAGTTTTGTGTTAATTAATATACAAACTTTGCTGGCTCAGTTAAGCTATTTAAGCGGATACCTACTTTAACGCGCCTGATAAAATGGCTATTCTTTATTTATTAACATAAATACCTGAACAGCTTTTTTTTTTAAATTAAAAAACTATTTTCAATTTTAATAGATTTTTTTGTATTTGTAATCGGTTTTCGCCACAACATCAAATTGCAAATATGATTTTACCGTTTTGTATGTTATTTTATTTTGATTGAGTGAGCTTTTGGTTTAATAACAGATTTTAAAACAGTAAGCTTTTGTAATTTCCCTCGGAGCATTATTCATTCCATGTAAAATTAAACAAAAATTTGTGAAATTTCAATGATATGTCTTAAATCAGTAAAGCGGATAGACTCTTGACTAGTTATGCTAGAATATGTATAATAAAAGGGAATTTCACCATAAAAAAATACAATAAAATTATTTGTAACATAAATCTAATATAAATAAAAATTAATATTACATTTATGTAAAAATTATGTATGAATAGGCACAACTTACTCAGAGCTTATGGGCAAATCATGTCCAGGTTGGGTCTAAAACTTGCTGAATTTATATTAAAGGAGAATTTTAGGTGTGACAAAGTCAAAGGCTTTGCATCGCCGCATAGATACAACTATCTAAAGCGAAATATAATCTGCCGTTGATCTACATAAGGCCGCTCTCCGTCGCTGCTACGATCGCAACTTTAAGTAGACTTATCGTGTCAGTTATCGTCGATACTTCTCGGAATTTCAACAGAGGCGCTTTATAAATTTATTATGTCACTGCTCGTGGTTTAGTAATACAAAATTTTGCGATAATCCTAAGATTGATGGGAATTCGAAATGTAAAATATAAAATGACGACAGATTGATGGATCTCGTTCGAACTATTTTACTATATCACAAACCACAATACTCAACCAATTGCTTACAAAACTATTTTAACAAAACGCCTAAAGCAAGCCAAACAAAATTTTGTGATATCCGATTTTACCAGTTTGAGAAACAGGACACCGCTACATGTGAAATTGCAGCATTGTCGTGGTTAAAATTGTATGTGAATTTTGCGAAAGCGTGTACCTTTCAAACGACTAGAGTTGTGTTCGTCGAGTAGTTCTGTTATGTTTTAAACACCGAAACAACTTTTCGATAAGAATTTCTCTGGTCGAAGATATATTTATTCACTAAAGAATTATTTACAATTCACTTATATGAGAATTTAAGGGTACAAAGCATTATTATTATTGCGTGCGTTATATACGCACTTGTTTCGTTAGGTACTTGGTGATGCATACTAAGGCTCCTGTTAGT
>DWHQ01001373.1:0-10962 GCA_018247955.1 Eurytides marcellus marcellus | reverse complement strand
AAACGATTTAAAAAATTCCACCCTTAGTGATACAAATAGGAATAATGAATCTAAATATCAATTTTGAAGTTAGGGTTAGACTCTTTTACAAAGTCCGCCTGTGGCAGTACAAGTACTGAAAATATTTCTAACAAGTCAAGCAGTCATGATGGCCCGTTTGGCGCAGTTGCTAAGCTATTGGCTTCGGCGTCGCAGGTCGTGGGTTCGATTCACACCTGGGACAAATATTTGTACGAAATACAGATAATTGTTCCGGATTTGTTCCGGCGTTTGTTTGAGTGAAATTTATGTATATAAAAAGCCCTTGTAGCACAAAAAGATATTTCTATCTTACAATGAGGGCAGCGTTTTAAAAAAAAAGCTGTAATGCTAAAGTACCACTGTGTTCCGGTTTGAAGGGTTATGTTTCCAACGTAATTACTGTGCATAGAAATAGGTCATCTCTTATCTCTAAGTCACGAGCACAGTGCAGATTCAAGCATCAAGCAAGTTTTGAACGATTAAGGCCAAAATAATGGATACTTCTGTGTCGTTATAGGCAAGATGTGCCGTCTACCAATAAAAAAAAGATATTCGAATAATCATGCTATTATTATTGTACTCAAGTTATTTAGCCATAAATTGATATACTATTTATCGGATATTGTTATTAACGCTTGGGAATTTATTACGAACGCTTTATAGAAATGACGATTAGAAACAAGGTTTTTTAGTTACAGTTCCAATTTAGACTTCTTAACCTCGATTCTTACTGAATATACTATATGGTATATCTTAAATGTTGTTCGTAGTACTAAAGGTAATAGGGGTTTTATCGGTTGCTATTATCTCATCGCATCTATCCAAATGCACGCACCACAGCCCTTTGAGGTTGTTGATCAGTAGTACAAACGTAATCTCTCGAGTCTATTGTTTTCAATCCATGGCAGTTGCTAAAACGAAGTTTTTCAATAAAGGAAATGGAAGTTACTTCAAATTTTTTTCTATCGCATGTTAGTAATTTCTTTAACATTTTTTAATAACACTTATCATATCGTATACACAGCCTAAGAATTATAGCACTGTTTAGAGGGTGAATTCTTAGAAAAAAAAACTAAAACTTCAAAATTTTTATTCAATCGGTACATAAGAAAATGTTCGAAAAATAATCCTATATGACATCTATGAAATAATATTATTATAGGATTTACATGTTATTTCAAATTTGACACTCTTTATTAAAGAGTTTTCATTTTATTGACTGCGAAAGTTTTGTAATTAATCCTTTCAGAGTATTTAATTACAAACTAATGTCACTTCCCCCGAGGGGCTTACTGAATCAACGTTTTCATAACTAAGCCCCTAATAAGTCTTCAATATTCTTACACAGTCACGTCGTGAGTCCTCAGCGATAAAATTATTCTGTAACAACATTATGTTTTCGTAGTCTATTAAGTTGCCTGTTTGACTTCATTAAGCATAATACTCGGTGCGCGCAACACACTCGTTTAAGTTCAATCTAAGTTGCGGGGAGGACGGGTTTGCGTGTGAATAAATTATTATCTTGCAGTTGGCAGTTGTTAGTTGGCGAGGAAGTCCGACGTTGTAGCAACAAATTCCTTTGAATATGAGCCGTATATCCGTTGGTACGTGAACTGTCGCAGAGCGGTATGGGAAAACAGTTGTCTGTGAGCCGAACATTACCTTGCGCTCGCACCCGCTCAAGTAATACGTTGTTACTGTGTTTCGAGATAATTTGAATTGTGAACGCAGTTCGACTCTCTGGAGACAGTTAACTAAATTAGTCAGCGCTGATTTGTTAGTTCGTTGCGATTGTGCAATTCGATGCGTTTAATTAAGATTGGGTAGTAAAGCGCTTTGACTCTAATAGTCCTTGTTTATTTAACAAATAAATTTTCTATCTTACATTTTACCAGGCCTTGCCTGCGGCTTCGTTTGCGTGTCATTGTACCGTTTTTTTTTCCGAAATGAATCACAGTATATAACAGGTATTTTTCACAACAGCAGTATTGTGAGTATTATTAAAAATAGTCAAAATCAGAATTCGTCTATCGAGCGTCACTGACCAAACAATTACATCACACAAATTAAACCGTCATGTTTCAGAAGTGGCGCGTTAATAATTAACTACATTAAATGCGTTGCAGCGAAATGTTACTCGAAAAATATTTGGAACAAGCCGAATATCAACGGAGCGCACACGCCGGCTCCACTGTCAGAAGTTTCCCGGGGTTACTGCATAATTAACACGCTAATGGCCACATAGCAAATAAAGTCCCAAATTATTGCACCACAACTATGCCCGCGCGTTTTGAATGTAAAACATAGGACTTGAAAGCTTTGTCACTTTTATATCGCACGAAGTCAGGGCGACTAAGAATTAGTGCTAATCACATTTAAGTATTGTTATTTCTTGTATACATACCAATACTAAACATAATTAAAATCTTTACGGATTTCTTCGCCTTTTATTTTATATGACTGTCACTTAATGGACTTAATGTCAGTTTGTAAATAAGATAACAAATAAAATGCGGTTAAAATTCGTAAAAGTAATTTTATATTATAGTAAGTATGTCTCCCCTTATTGGCATATTTTTTTGCCTAATTTTTGATACTTTTCATAATTTTTATCCGGCAACATGGTATGGTGAGTTACCTGATATTATGTTTTACCTCTCATTTACATAATATAAGCGAGGATGCAGATGCGAAATTCGAAAAACACGACATTGGTTGTCTGCTGTAAGTCAGGTAACGAATCACCATACCCGCCATTTTGTATTTTAAGTGACGTGGCCTATTCGAATAATACCGATTGAATTATATAAATCCACATTTTCTCATTCGAACCCTGAGCACATCAGTCTTTTTGGCAAGTCAGGCGCTTGCTTACAAGATGATAAACGAAAGCAGAAATATAAAAATTTTAAAAGCCTGCCTGTCGTGGCTTCATCGCAATCGCCGTAGTACTCACCTTACTGTAGACAATAATACTTTTATTACACAACACCGGTAGCGCATAGAAATAAAATATGAATTCTCTCGTTAGTAAGGTTGCTTAAGGACAGCGTGAGTCCGACAAACGAGGTCGATGTTAAATAAATTGATAGTTATAGTAGATGCCTCGACAACAGTTCTCAGTCACACGGCTAACAACGTTTGAAGTTAGGCGGGGCAGCTAAAAGGCCATTATCGGACGGCTGTATGAATTATTTGTAGGCTGTGGGCAAGCGACGCGAGTAATGGGGTGAAATTATTGTGCCGGCGTTACTCGTTCCGTTCACTCCCGTCGCGATCAAATATCGGACCGTTCTTTTATTCATTCGGTCTCGAGAGTATGGTAATTTGGTGTCTTCGATTTTAGGCGCAAAAGGAAATAATCAAAAATCTATTTCATTTTTCACCCGACTGACTCGGAAGTCGATCATACTCTCGTCAACATACTACTTTTCGAATACCCTCCGTACCCTAAAAGGGTTTCTGGATTTTAACATATGTTATTCAAAATTTTTGCCATAGCGATAAGAGTTAAGTTTTGATATTTAAATAGATTTTTTCTAGTGTTCTTGGCATTATGTAAATATTTTTTGTTACTTGTATGTAGTATTTATAAAGATATAAATATAAACCTTCTAGAAAAGTCTACCCAATGCAGTTAAAACCAATTGTTATTCATTGGACATAATTTTAAATTTACAGTGCATATTTCATAGGCTCAGTATTCAATCCACCTTAGACGAATATCAAGCAATGAGCACTTTAGAGATCAATACAAAGTATACCCTACGTTGTGTGCATTTAAAAGGTTAACAGTGCATAATAACTGTGGCAATTAGCCAAACGAGTGTATTATGGAGCCGCACAAGTAGCAAGCCGACTCAGGGTAGAAGGTTGAAAGGGAGCGGAAATAATTATTTCACCTGTGTCTCTAGGTGGCCGAGTTGTAATAAAACGATGCAGTAATTAAAGATTTAAGGCACTCGGCGCCGGCTGGTCCGCGTTAGTCCTCGGGCTTGCGTGCGTGAATGTTTATTTTTTTATTCCAAACAACGTTGAACCGACCACTCCATGAATATCGCATGCCTGTTGAAGTCGAATAAACTAGTTCCTAATATGTGTAAAATTATATATCCCTCGCAATTTCATATTCATATAGTGAAATAAAAAGTGTGATCTTTGTATTAATATCTACGATACTCTGCAAAGTATCAGTGTTATACTCGCTGGTAATTATCACTGTTTATTCCACGCGTGCCTACAATATCTGAACTTTAAATTATTCTGATCGATTATCTGAAACGTATTGGTAAATATCGATGTACGATATATATGGTAGGTGGATATCAATGATCTAATTTGGTTTCGGATACCAAATTGAAAGTTCCGCACGGCTGAAGCGGCAAATTAACCTAAGCACTACAACTATCTCCAGTCTCCAATATAAAATGCTAACTTAATCCGATACATAATTCATAAAGAACTTAGTTCTGTGGATGATAAGAAACAAATTTCTTTAAAGAGGATTTTTAAACATATCGATATTTTCCTTTTTGAAAACACAAACTGCGCTTATGCTGATAATTATTCCTAACTGTTTCTCCGTCTCTGCATAATATAAAAAAAACACTAATAAATTTACAAACACACTCACAATTATAATATTAAATATAATCTATATTTATGATTCTGCATATAATGCATAGAATGGACTAATCAGGCTTCGTGCAATATTATATTACGAAAGAGTTATTGCTGATTATTCTCTCAATAATCTAATTTAAAGCTTTTAATTAGGCCACAAAACTATCCGGAACAATGGCTCACGAACAATAACGTCGTGTTCTATAAAAGCGGATGTTACGAGAGCTGCGCCGATATAAAGCGAAGGCAATAATATTTAAATTGCAATTTTATAGACGCGAACATAAAACGGCTATTTACATTACAATCTAATTTAATATTATTAAATTTAATACCTATTCTTTAAGGAGCCTAAAGGGTGTAGTGTATAATTAATATAATAATAATAAATTATGATGTGTTTATCGTATATGATAAATCTATCGCCATTCTTTTCTTCTTTTGTAAAAAATTACACACGAAACAGCAAAGAACTTCAAGTTTACATGTTACAAAGATTCGTTGGTTTCATTTTAATGTTACCATTTTTAACTCAATCTTCTAGACAAAGAAAGAAAGTTTTAATTAGTCATTTCGTAAATTTAGTATTCTTCTTCAACGTCAGAGATAAATAACATGATTTATTATGTGAGATGATAAAAAATGTATATGATAATGCTATTGTAAAGTTTTCTGTCTGATTGCCCAACGTGTATAGCAATGAAATAATGCAAATAAAACATATGTTTGATTTTAAAGTATGATGGAAACTTTCTTAGGCGTAAACTCACAAAATTTTTTGCATTATTTTAAATTCATATAGATGTACTCGTAAAAGAGCCAAATTTATGTGAAGCGCATCTTTTAATTTCAGCTTTTTATATGATGAATAAAATATTAAATTCGAATAGAATAGAATTTTACATAGTTCATAGATAATATAAACATGCGAGTTATCTATTGCGCTGTGTAATAATAATGCATGGCATATTATCGATGGGAAAAAAGCTGCGCATCGAAATATAGAAGGATTTCCCTCGGTTTGTTTATATAACGAGCGCATTATTAAGTAAACAGATGCCGAGTTTGAAACACAAATGAGCGTGCTCGGCTCGGGACGTGTTACTGCTGTTCACACTTCGTTGACTCTCGCTGCTTACGCCCGACTAAGGATTTCAAGTCGCGCTTATGCTAACAAATATTACGCGTGTGTCGGCCTCTGTAATACCGCTCTTACGTGTTTTTAATTGAAGCAAGAGTTTCTGTCTTCGCCGCTAAACGCTCCCGTACATGGGATATATAGGATTCATATGCAGTGAACTACACTGATACAATAGAACACTAGAAACATACTAGAGGACTAGAACTGTAACAATGCTATATAAAAAATCATTTAATATTCGGGTGGGGAAATTTGTTCATATGTACGTTTGTTGTTTTGCCCTATTTTCACGTAGAAACGAATCAAGCGATCGGTATTTTTTTCACGGTTATAACTTTTGGAATTGAGTAGAAAATGAAACTATTTAGCTCGGAAAGTAATAAAATATTAATAATACATAGATTCATTAACTAAGTGCAATAGGTATACACCATTACTTCCTATTCTTCCATTTTACTGAGGAAGTGTAAAATAAATGAAAGGATATTATCACTTTTGCCCTTTGCACAGTAATATTTAAAAACGTAAACAGATTTGCATTACATAACACTGTGTAGGTTAGACGATGAAAAGGAAGCAAGTGGTACAGTATGGACATGAAAAGCAACACATCCGGTGCTCAAGCGTCCCGTGGCCGGAAGTCAGCTCACCGCGGCTCTGCTGTTGCGCTAACACACCGACACAACGTTTGCTCGCATTAAAATTGATCCAGAATTTTCGAAAGCTCGTTCGTCCTAAATTGGCGACGTTTGACTTTTTAACTAGGTTATCATACTTCGTATTCATCTGAGATTATTGGCAAAGAATTAAAAGTTTACCTAATATGTATTATTAGGTAAAGATCGTTATTAAGATACAGACTATTTTTGGTTCTTATCATTTAGATGCATATATATGAGATCAATATCTCAATAGACTGACAGTGTCGTAGCATTTATAACTGACTAAACGCCACCTCCGTATGTCAAAGTCAAAGTTAAAATTTTTTATTCAAAATTGGATTGGTTTACAATCACTTTTTGACGTCTAATTAATCTACTACCTGTTCGGAAAAATGCCTCAGTCCTGAGGAGAACAGGCGAAAGAAACTCAGGCTCAGACCAAGATACTATGCCACGTAAACCATTGCAAAATCGTAATGATGAAGAAAATTTATCAGCGATTAGATATAATCATTTTTATGGGTTATTAGGTTCAGTTTAAGCGAATTATGTCGACACGGATTTAAAAGTAGTAATGAGATAGTAACACCCGCACTTCTTGCATTCGTTGTAAACAAAATTGATTTTTAATAGTTTAATGCGACAAATGAGAATAGCAACCATATAGTTTTATATGTATTTAAGTGGACTACACAATAGACCGAATGAACAAAATGAATGAATGTGTACCAACACGACGGACTCTTATTTCTGAATAAACTCCGCATAACGGTCTTACCGTAATCCGCATATGATTGAGCCTAGCGCACTGTCCGGGTCTTTTACGACGGCCCATTAAACCGGGTATTGGATATTGAAATGCGTAACACAGCCCTAAGCCAATTAGCTGGTCATTTTTGCAGCAGCACGGCCGTAGTTCACAGAGCACCGGCCTAAGCTGGAATAAGCCGTGAGCGTCCGGCACGAATCTAATTAAAGGACACCGTGTACACCCAAACGCCGGCAGTCGCCATTCAACGCTTTTTTACCTCCAACGTAACCATTTCGGCGCGTTAATTGGCAGCTTTGATAACAAAAAAAAAATATCGTCAACTTTTTTTTTGGGGATTCGTTTTTTCAACTTTCGAACGAAATGTCATGGCGAGGAACGCAAGAAATTCAGAGCAACGAATGGAGGTATGAATAATTTGATCAAGTAATGCAGCGACCGTAGTCGCTTAAAATGAATACAATTGTTTTGTTTTCCCTCTGTAAATGTATTCTTTGTTTAGAATAATGAGTATTCGCCAAGGAGGATCCATTTTGTTACAATTTAGTACAAAGCAGTCTTATGTGTTGTAATTTATCTTTCGTAATAGCAGTATGCAAATCTTCAATATAGACGTCAATATTACTTTTGACTCTACTGTCTGCAAGACTTTATATTCGTTTGAAGAACTTTAAGAAATATGATTTTGGGCATACATGACATACATGCAATAGTTTTTAAGAAAGAATTTTTGAAATCGCAGTTGACGTAGAAGAAATGATAATCATCCAACTTAATTTTAATATTTTATTGTACTTTAGATTTTAGTTTAAGATGAAATTTTATCTAGTTTTTTAGTATACTTTTACTAGTGTGTTGTTATTAGTTAGTGAATTTTCATCTCTTTTAAAGACATACATAGGTGTCGCATTGGTTTTACCTGTCCTTAGAAATATCGCTGTCACTTATGATACGTCACATTACGACCGGGCCTGCTTTAGTCGACGACATTAAGTAAAAGAGTTTCGTGAGCTGTAATTTAGTAGAAAGCATTGAAATATTCGTGTATAATCTGAATAACATGCCGATATGAACAACGGGGGAATACGGCGGAACGTTAGGGTGTATTTTATCCAATATTAAACGTTTAGGGAACTGCGAGCGGAATATTTTACGAATTACACGAGGGCTTGTACAATATTCAATAAGATAACAGATATACAGCAACGAATTTGAATTACTTTTATAGGAAGGCCATGTATAGAATACAATATTCAAAATAAAGTCTTACAGTGGGGTACTTTTTTATAGTGCTACTAGTAACATATTAGTTACTTATCAGTCCTCTTTCGCAAAATATCAACGTGGGAGCATTAGTATTTTCCGTTCGAATGGCCAACTCTTTCAGAGAAATTAGTAGGAAAAAGGATTTATTATGTGATATCTTTTTAAGTTTTTTGAACAACTGCAGATTATTCAAAATATTGGCAATGTGATGTTAAAGATAAACGTATGAAGTACGGTAAAGACAAAAATATTATCCGGTTTTGTATCCAGTTAGAAAAAAGCACACTCAACGGCTTCCCTTGCGTGATGTAATTGAATAAAGTAGAGGTACGTTTCATGATTTAGCATACAAAAACTAATCATCCTTATTCGACGTATGCTTCTTAGTGGATTAGCTACTCAAATAAATGAACAAAGCACTAGCTATGATTAATGTAGTTGAAGGTTAGAGCGATACAACATGGACATGCTATCAGGTATACACGTAATATCTAAAGAAAAACCCTTGCTTTGAACTCGAAAGAGATAATAATGCGAAATCGACGAAAGCCGAAATTGTTGCATTAAATAATAAAAGAATATTGCTCAATCCAAACGACATCCCGTTACAGTGGGCAAAGTCACACGAAATTTCCACTCGGGAAATACATTCGGCGGTGAAGGGAAAACCTCAATTTCTTCACGACCTTAGTAATGTAATTTTTCGGCTCTCCATTTTCTTTTCCCAAAAGTTAGGGCTTTATTGAAATATTGGATATCGAGCACAACGATGGAGTTGTTTTTATTATTCAGAAGTTTCGCGAATTCTTGACCGATTCCTAGTGATTTTGTGGGTTACATTAATTTTTACTTTTAACTTGATCGAGTTTTAGTGAACAAGGGTTAAGACTTGCTAACAGAAATGAGTTTTAGTTTTTGTGCGTAAATTTAGCGTTCCAACTTAACTACAGGTCGACTAATTGTACCGACTCTATATGTCATTTGCATATAACCCTATATGTGTTTAAAATTGTTAAGTGTTTATTTTCGCGTTTACTAAATGTATATGCAATATACATATTGTCAAAGCATTATGCAAGGTTTCACATTTTAGAGTCTGTATTGTATATAAGTCTCCTTGGGAAGGCCTATGTCCGGTAATGATGATAATTGTATAAAACTATGCCTGTATATAATATCTTGCTTAACCAGCAATATGTGCTGGAAATTTCTAAATTTCAAATCTACGGAAAATATAATTTTTTAGATGAACCACTAAGTAAAATGAGAGATATACTTAATATAGTTAAAGTGATTAATAATAATAGAACGAACATTTTAAAATAGAACTAAACTTAGTCAAACTATAAAGGGTTCGTTTTTACTTCATAAAACATGTTATTATAATCCCTTTCATTCGAGGGTCATAGCTTTTATCCTTAACCGAAGTCATACGGCTGAAATGCCCTCCCTCCTGGAATGTTTTCGTATAATATGGCATAGTCAATAAAAAGCCACTTCCCAAGTGGGTTGATTTGTAACAGGAATAGTCTAATACAGGCGACTGCGTATCATTTGCGGCCGCAAGCAGACCACGCGAAATACGAACCCGTATCTTGGGACGATATCAATATCATTTCCCATAGCTATAATATATATTCTGTAGTGTCTTTTTTATTAATCGATATGCTTTAATAAGTAAAGGCATATGGTAAAATTAAACATGTCGACTTTTTCGATGAATAATACTTATGATGCGTTATATAGAGAATTTACAACGAAGGTGAACTCTTTTACATGTTGTACAATCATAGAAGAATAAATAATCAGCGTAAAACATAATCTGTAATCCATTATTACTTCAGGTTGACAGGGATGGCCATAAAGATAAAATTTAACAACAACCTTAGAGAATGTTAACAGTTTTATCATAAAGTTACGACTATAATAATAACATATTAATACGAAAATATACATACTCTATGATCAAGCAGTATCAGTAATAACTGTATTTTTCTGTTTCTTTTTTTACAAAACTTAAATATATAGTCATTTTTAATTATTTTTATATATTTTACCAGTAATGTACAGCTTATGTATAGTTCCGTTGAATTTCAGGTTAATTTATTGTAATTTAAAGCTGCGCGTAGTTAATAGAATATCAGATGTAAAGCGATACTGTATAATACATTTTAAACTAAGTGTCTACTCTGGTAACTGTATAATACGCCTTTAAAAAAAGTAGAAATAGTGTTAATACAGCCGTATGAAACTATAAAGAATGTGTTTCAATCATACTCAAACTCAAAATATTTTATTCAAATAGACTTTTTACAAAGTACTTTTGACCCGTCAAAATTTGTAAGTCAGTCAATTTGTTTGAAGCTACCACCAGTTCGGAAAGCAGTTTTCTGATAAGAAGAACTGGCAAGAAACTCAATAGTCGCTCTTTTCAAAATTTATATCTATGTTTACATCTGTCTGCTTACAAAGGTATAATT
>DWHQ01001372.1:0-10963 GCA_018247955.1 Eurytides marcellus marcellus | reverse complement strand
CAATTATACGAATCGTATGATTGAATAACAAATAAATTTTTGAACAAATTTATGAGGTATCTACACATCTGTCAAGTTTTTATATTGGGAAAACATACAAATGTCCGAAAGATGCAAATAAAATGAAAAAGTTGGAAAAATAAAAACTATTCGAATTTTTCGTAGTAAATTATACAGTTTAGGCTTTTTGACCCTTATTGTACAAGGGTCAAAAAGGAAACAATAAATGTTATTTAGGTACGCTAAGTTTGATAACAGATTTAAAAAAGGTCAGATATTTCGATAAGTCTACAATAATGCAGCACGTGTTTGCAGATAGAGTTCGCTAATACACTTATTACTGACATTTATGCCATCACGAACCGGTAATTAATCTTTCAACGTGCAATATATGATAATTTATGATTATTAATTGTTGAACACTTTTGTAGAAAAAACAGTTATCAAAGGTTTGTTGTTCATAATCCCAGATACGACTTTTAATAGTATAATGTAATAGGAATATTAATGATCTTTCTAGATGTTTAAATTTAGCCCCAATAAAAATAAAGTCCCTTAGTTGTGTAGTAGTCTCAGCCACAATAGACGTTAACAAAAAAAAATTCAATTGCAATTTCCCTAAAGCATTTTTTCTCAGAAATTTTTTTGAGGAAACAAATGCTTTAGGAATGCGCTCGGGAAGCATACTTGGATTATACTCTGAACGTACATATTTATTGTTAATGTTTTCGTTTAGTGCTTGGAAAAACAAGATCGTAAAGTTATAACTACCTATCAAAACAATATAATGTAAATGCAAACTATTGTTTTCCTATATCAGGCCACGGGTCTTCTGTAAGGTCTCCCGGGCGAGGATGTCAATTGGGGTCACTGCAGAACCAGCTCGGAAGGACTATCGCAGTGATTAAAGTGTTTCATTCCGGTACCTTCTTCAAAGTTTAGGGTCGTTAGTTATGTAGAACACAACGCTGCAATCTATATGCATATTGTGTCCGCAATCTAATGCCTCGATGCGCTGTTACAACACCACTGCTAACATTAAAACAATGCCTATCATAAAAAACGGTCTTGCATTACGTCAATACGGCATATAAGACTTATAAAGAGTTTTTCCCTTGTATGTTGCGCAAATATTTCCATGATCACAATTATTGGCCATATTCATTGACGGTTGTTAAATAAATAATATTAAAGAGTTACTTTACTTTAGTAGTATATACATATATTTTTTTATTCAAGAAGGGAGCAGAATTTTGTACAATAGTTAATTTTCTTTCTCCGTCTATTCACTGGCGCATCGATCCACAAAGACCTGTAAAAACTTCGATGATATTTCTTGATATATGTATAGCCTACCAGTAAAATCTTATTCGTATAAAGGAAACGACATAAAATTTTGAAAGAATAAGTAAATTACCGATATTTGTAACCTACAAAAAACGATGTGCAACTAACATTCATTTATTTATTATTTCATTTATTAATTTGTTATTAAAAAAAACACTGCCCTCATTGTAAGATATAAATATCTTAGGTTTTTTTACATACATACATTTCACACGGACAAACAACCAGATCCGGTACAATCATTTGTAGTTCAATACAAATATCTGTCCCGAGTGGGAATCAAACCCACGACCTGTGACGCCGAAGCCAATAGCTTAGCAACTGCGCCAAACAGGTCAACATTGTACATTTAATCAATGTAAATAAAAGATTCGATAAGACTGACAGTATACTGTAGGGTCGTAGTCTTGTAACAAACAAATGTGTTCGCTTCTCTATAAGACTCATTAATCAAACGGTTAATGATCGATTAATCCAAAAAAGTAAATGTTGTCGAATTTTTTCGTTAATCTTTTTTGCCATCACCTTCACTCGGAGCTCATGATAGACCACACCATGACATAGGCAGATCATACCGTCTCACAAAATGGCGGCGTTTTGTTTATCTTATTTCATAATATTGCATACCATTTCTACGGCAAAAGCTGATCTATTATTTCACCTACAGTTGACTTTAAAATTGTAAACAAAACTTACATTTCTATTTAACCACAGTAAAAACGGATCTTTTTCTGCATGCTTTAGGCATTGGATTTAAAATTAAAAAAAAGTACAAACCGTAATTGGCTGTAACTATATACATATGTAGTTAAAACACGAATAGAAAACTAGAGTACGCTTCGAAACGTTTCACTCGGTACACTTTTCGAAACGGAACCGAAAAGTGTACCGGCTGATCTTAACCGGAAATTTTGTGCGAAATTCCTAGGCATCTCCACTTATTCCTATGTTAAGAAACCATAACATCACTTTCCTATCGAATTAAGTATGGCGGCCGATCGCATGCGACACACGGCGCGGGCACGCGGCTTGCATCGCGACTTCACGAATATTTCACTTTCCAATGAATTAAACATTCTTCGGATCGCTCTATGAATGTACATGTTGGCCAACAGTTGTCTTATATTCTTTTCAATTAACATGTGAAAATACTCATAAAATCTTAACGAACAAAAGTATGTATACATTTATTTCGTATAATATATGAATTAACAAATGAAATAAAAAATATAACACCCAACCTAATATATATTTAATAAAATAATATTGACATATGACCGAAATATCAAACGACAGTTGTAATTTGATCAACCTATAAATGATGATGCATGCCATTTAACCAATTATCATTTTTATCAAAACAAAGCTATAGCAGTGACATACAGGCCAATTTAATTATGATATTTTAGTATAACACTTGTTTAACTGTATTAACTTCTCGAAAAAAGATAACCTATCAACAAAATTTCTGTTTGGAATTTAAATAATATAATAATGTATACTTTTCACTGATAATAACAGTACATTTCTTTTCTTTTTTTATTCAAACATAAGAATTGTTCATAGAAATAAAACGATAAAATATTGCAAATGTATTTGAAACATCGTCATTAATTTGTAGTGACTGCTGAAGCGTACATTGCATAGCATCGCTTTGCTCAATGGAAATGTCTTCTTTTTAAATTAATCTCTCGAATTTCCAAGAAATTCCCGATACGCTGCAAATACAAGATTTTATTTTAATTGAATTAACTATATTTTTGCAAAAATCAATTGCATTGTTAACAATCTACGTATTTAAGCAGAGTGAAATGTTGTCAAAGATTACGCTTTCAACGCGAAGTATATTTAAGGGATAATTGAATAAAACTGTGAAGTAAACATTTACATTAGTTTAAGTTGAGATTGTTGAGTTGCAAACTGCTTCCAAGGGTATGATTGTCTGAGAATATAAGAAATAAATTTCTCGTATTAACCTTAAGTCTTTCCAAAACATACCACACGTAATATTTTACAATAAATGAAGATCAAAATAATTGTTCATAATGCTATAATATTACAAAGGATATTAGGCATGTAAAACATTTACACATATTGATATCCCAATTATGTATAATTAATTAGTGAAAAAAAACTTCATTAATATATAAGAAATGTAAGGTTTCATCAAGGAATTTGTATACAATAAAACTGTCGGGTTCTCCCTCTATCCATAAATGATCCGTGTCAAACATTTTACTTGAAATTATTACTAGAAATCTGAAGGTTCCACTTTTCTTATAGATGATACCGAGGAAGTCATCGGGTTTGGTATTGGTGTCAACTTTGCTGCTATCTGTAGTCTATGCCACGGTCCCGGGATCATCGAGTGCCAATGAGATCAATCAAACTCAGAAGAAGCGGTCGGCCTATGTCGGCGGGGCTTTGTACCCGCAGGCGACGGAGACGAGAGACTTGAGGACGTTGGACGGCATATGGAACTTTAGGAAGTCACCTACCGACCCCGAATACGGATATCGGAATGGCTGGTACGAGCAAGATCTAATGAAGGTATTCTTATAACAAATTTAATATAAACATTTTATTTCAAATTATGAATGATTAATATAATCTTCAACAAAATCTTCGTTTCGTAGTTTCTTCGAAGAAATACAATAACATGTTAGTGATGTATAAAGACTACGATTAGATGAAACTAGATACCTAGTTACTATAAGGAACCGGTCGTGACACTCGATATGATTTAAATAGATAAGATCAAAATTTAAATTGATCTAACTTTTTTTTTATGAAAATAAAACCAAGTAAAGTCTGTTAGTGTGGTTGTCAATACATCAATCTAATCGGATACGGCTAAAATTTTAAATGATAACTTTTACGCTTTGAAAACATAATTTAGTGACATTTTTAATTCCGTCAAAGTGAATTCACCTTCATTTGATTTTTCTTCATTCTTGATCCAAATTTACGTTTCATTTAATAATCTTTGACGACCATAATAAACGACCCAGACAAATGTGTTGTTTATAAAGATTTTTCTGGTCTGATTATAAACAACTACTTTATTATGGTTGCCAGACAAGTTACTGAGTGCAAAAATAATATCAGCTCACATTTGTACCGATATTAAACCGCAATCTGTTAATGGTGCAAAAAATGTAATAAAAAATCGAATAAGCACTTATCTTCAAGTCAATCTTGTTATCGCTTGTAATGCATTTCTCATTTGACGTATCAAGATGGCGTCGAAATGAATTTGCAAAATTGAACACTGATTCGGATCTTATTGTTACGCATCGTCATGTCGCTGTCAACGCTATCGTAAATAGCAATCACGGGGCGTGGAAAAAGCTCATTGTTATTAATAACGTTATGTGGACTCGTTTTCGTTTTTTTTATTATTATTTGTTAACCTTACGTTAAATGGACACTTGTCAGAAGAAGCTTTTTATGTTTGCACCGATTTACAGAGGCATGACAGGGGCAGACAAAAATATTTAATCACAAAAAGAATTGTAATATCTCTATGATAGAGTCAGAGATATTACCATTATCGGATTTATAAACGAAAAGTGTAGTAGTGAGATGACAATATATTTAGACCAAACTTAACATCTAAACAAAGTTTCTACTGCTTAAACTTACTTTTGTTTAGGAAACACAAGACACAACGAAATTCAAATAAAATAAATTCACAAATTTTCATAATATACATAAATAAATTTACATGATACTAACCGTCGTCTTTAATTAACGACTTTTCTTTAATTATATTATTTTAAGGAATTCCTTGTTTTATCTTCAATGCTCAAGGTCTAATAATAGTGAAATTTATGAGACCAACCATGTGATAAATCATTTGCAATAAAAAAATTATCATTAAAAGCATGTATTAAACAACCAAAAGAGAAGTATATTTGGAGTCCATTAAAAATAATAAAGATATGCATAAATATATCAAAAATAGCAAATTAAAGCGATTCAATTTAGGGAAGGTTTTTACCACGGTTGTTTGTTTGGTATGTTTTTACGTCGGTTATACACATGTTATCTTTACAATACATGATACATTACAAAAATTGAAAATAAATTTTCATTATTCTTCTTCGGGCCAGCGTATTATATAGTGTGACCGATGGTAATGACTGATTATTACTTGTCTTTTTGTCGATAAAGGCGCTAATAGCAATTAACGAATTTAAGATATGAGCGTGCTATCTTTTGCATTTAATATCAATTAACTGTTGCTTTGTATTTATGAATAAATACTACAAAACAGTCTATTTTATAAATCACTAACGACAACTTTTTTAATAAAATTCTTATGAATTTATTATTTAGTTGGTATCAAATAGTTCAAACCTTCACAAGTTTATTATAAAAAAAAAACGGCGCCTAGACAACGGGAAGATAAGTTATTGAAGAAAGATTTTTGAGTTTTTCTTTTTTCCTTAGAATAAAAATGCACGGTCTTTTAATTACAACAATGAGAGCGGTTCGCCGCAACTTTGTTTGTGCGTGTCGATTGTTCTCTTTTCTTTTTCTGGTGATACTTTCAAATGGGTTTGACGGGTTAGCATTGAGAAATCACCATTAGATTACGTCCACCAATCAATCAACGTACCGTTAGATGCAACAATGATAAAGACAAATCTTTGACTTAGACGAACTCAGATTATAATCCGTTTGGCGCAGTTGCTACGCTATTGGCTTCGGCGTCGCAGGTCGTGGGTTCGATTCCCATCCGGGACAAATGTTTGTACGAACTACAGATGATTGTTCCGGATCTGGTCGTTTGTCTGTATGAAATTTATGTATGAAAAATCCCTTGTAACACAAGATATTTCTATCTTACAATGAGGGCAGCGTTTTTAAAAAAAACAAAAAAAATCCTCTGTCGAGCCTACCAAGATGTTTGGTGCGGTTATACCGCTGAACGCTGTTATATACCTGAATTTGCTAACACTTATTTACGATCTAGGGTAAGACTTTTAAATACAGTTGTTATTTTATAATAAGCTAACAGAGAAGCCAAATGCCTCTTATCATACATTTAATTCGTCAATGTACAAAGTAAATTATTCAAGACTACTTTAGACAGGTAAACTTAAGTAAAGTCTTGAACTTATCAGATAAGGCAGAAGCGTGTGAATCAGCATTTTCCAAAGTATGGGCATATATTACCATACTATGCGAGCGAATTTTAGGTCAGTCCTGAAACATAGGACAACACGATCGGCCCAACTAATAGACGGCCAATAAGATAATAAAGCTCATTATAGTTAAAGAGGGTGCTAAAGCTTTAAAGATAATAAAATGGGAAAATATGCATCATTCACATTAAAAAATAGTACTCTTTGTATTAGTATTAGTATCAAAATTTGAATGTTTTCTTTTTTAATAGACTAACTTATACAGTTTTGTTTTATGCTTTACTTAATGAAAACTAATAATACTGTAATAATACCTGAATTTTAAGTGTATTTTTAAGAGTTTTGATCTCTTTGTTTAAAACACGGAGAGGTACTGTACTGCTAAACGCAAGTGTGTATCATCAGGCCATCAACTCGCTCGACTTGCGGCGGTACTATTAAAATATTAATAAACAGTTTATTTACTATTGGCGCTGTTAATCTATTACTGTATTTATACAATAGTTTCTACAAATCACAGACCGGGCCGGTAATCCCCATGCCCGTGCCGTCTTCGTACAACGACGTGGGTGAAGATGGCTCCCTGAGAGATCACGTAGGGTTGGTCTGGTACGACCGGCGCTTCCACGTACCTCCATGGTGGCTGCGAGACGGACAACGCGTCTGGCTTCGCTTCAGCAGCGTCCATTATGCTGCCCAAGTGGTGAGTAGGAAATAGCGAAAGAGATTGTGATTTATAACTTGTTAAAGATGTAAGTTGAAAACTAGTTAGTCTTTACGCTTCCGCTGCTTCTGAATAAGCCGGCTCTAACTGGTTACGTACCACGACCTCATAGAAAATCGGCGTAAAGTGAAAGTGCTTCCGCGTTTCGTCCGGTGAATTATGTGGCCTTCTTCCTCCCTCCTCCTTCCTTTCCCAGCCTCCCCCTTCCTTTTTGTCTTTCCCCATACCCTATCCTCTTCCAAATTCATAACTTAGGCAGACAACGTATTTGAAGAAGGTTCGACGTTGCAAATGTCCAAGGACAGCGGTTATCAGTTTCCATCAGGTGAGCCGCGTGCTCGTTTGCCCATCTACTCCATAAAATAAAAAAATATTTTTTGGGTTTTTTGCTCGTATTATAATAAGGCTATATAGCGGTGCTATGTCTGGAGGTGAAAATGGCTATGACACAGTCTGAACAAATTTTTTATCTTTTATTTTTCGAGATTCCAATATCAAAACAATAATAATCCATAATAAAATACTAGAATCAATATCGTAATACCCGCGTATAACACACTAACTACTGCATGGTATTAATACATTTCAAGCTATTACTAGGGACAAACGGTCATTTTCGCCCTTTCCAAGGTGGGATATATAATTTAAAGTTTATTCTAAATTTGTACTTGACAAAACTCATATGGAATTATATCAGCTCTATAATATTTACTCGTGAATAAATTGACAGCTTATGTTAAAATTGGTTCAGCAAAATTTTGACTCCCCGCGTTCTATATAACGGACTTCAACAGCTGTTTTCATTATTTAATGTAAAGAAACAGATAAACACGCAAGACCGTATGCGAAATACTGAGAACCTGACATCCGCACGCAACGTGGACCTACCGTCGAGGGTCGTCAAGTAACACTACACACATTTAGAGATCACATACAAGACACCACACTTTAAAGAACCTCGTCAAAGAACCGCCCGCGGAACCGATTAGCTGTAAACACTCGACGGCCGTCGCGATCACCGGACCACCGGCCGGACCTTGACGGGCCTTAGCCGACAATCCCCACAATTTTGTCAACGCATGTCTTCATGCGTGATCTTGCAGGTGTAGAGTGTATCCAACTCGTGATAAATTAGCAATTCCATGGATTAGGTATTCCGATGAAGCTTTGCAGAGTTGCATAGACAAAACATCATTTCACAGAC
Source organism: Eurytides marcellus marcellus (assembly GCA_018247955.1). NCBI lineage: Eukaryota > Metazoa > Arthropoda > Insecta > Lepidoptera > Papilionidae > Eurytides > Eurytides marcellus. Next base: position 2,535 of record DWHQ01001372.1, on the reverse strand, counting down.
ATTAGATGAGCTTAACACGAGGTGCCCGCGTCTGCCGTCCGTCACCAGGCAATTGTCGAGTAATTGGACAATTTGCCAAACGTGACCGGCCGCGTTCCCGCTTCACATTCTTCGGGACAAAATATTTGTGTGATGATCCACTCATCACACAAATATTTTTCATTCATTGGGTCTGAGTGTTAACCATCTATATAAGTATGCATTTGAAAAGTCGACTGTAGAAAGTGATTTTGTCGTATCTCGAAAAATCTAACTTTACACCACAGCCAAAAAACGATTTCATAAAAACTCATACATTTCGTCGTAGTTTTCTTATGTATATATATCTTTCTTTTTAAACCTTACTAGACACAGTTAACTGGAATTTCCTAAAGTTAGTATTTCATTGATTTTGGAAATTTTCGAGATCCGCTTTTTGCCGTTGATATACAGAGGTATGTATGAATATCAGTTGCCTGGTTTCCATAGAATCAGATGGCCGTGTGTATAATTCCTTGTTCCTTGATATTTATTTACTTGGATAGATCTCTCATTACTATACTAGATACACCCGCTCTTCAGGGCGGATATTTCCGACCAGATCTTCGCCTACACGTCCCATCACATCGCAGCTTGAAACAAAAAACGAGGCCCCTATTTTAAGAAAATATTTTTCTGTGTTGGAGGGAAGGACGTTTTACATACTTAGATTTCACACCAACCTGCTAATGCAAATGTACAAAGCTTATTAAAAATGTCTATTATACATTTAAAAAAAAGGTTTTACTTAGAATAGGTAGGAATAATTTTCTGATTTTATTTTAATTAAATCCTCTATTATTATAACATTAGCAGACGTTATCCTGCTAGAGTTGGCGATTGTTGGAACGGTGCAGAATTTGTACATTGCAACACAATCCAGAGTATACGAGTTCGTGCTGGTTTCTCATGGTTTTTCTTTTTGTTAAATTTTGATATATAAAACACTTACGACAATTTGTTTTAAATCATCGACGGAAAGAAATGTTTTTTTTTAACCTAGTCAGTGCCACTATTTTTTTTATAGAGTAGACTGACAAACGAGCAAGCGGCTCACCTGATGGTAAGCGATCACCGCTGCCTGACATTTGCAACATTACGGAACTTGCAAATGCGTTGCCAGCCATTGAGGTTGAAATTTTTGGAAGAGAGTGGAGAGGGAGGATGATAGAGGAAGGAGGGGAGTAGACGGGAGGGGATAAAGGCAGAGGTAGGTAGGGGATTGTAAGAGGGAGGAATTGGAGGAGAGGGGATGGGCTACCGGACACATCACTCACCGGACGAAACGCGGAACCAAAAACGCGTCCACTTTACGCCGATTTTCTGTGAGTACTTATCCTGTGTACTTATCCGGTTCAAGCCGGCCCGTTCAGCAGCGGGAACAGCTGCATGGCTGTACCACCGTAAATATTTTGTAGTCGGTGTTTTCTTCTTTTCAATTCCAAATCATCTTTTTGACATACGTTTTCATACGTTTGACAGCGGCGATATGAGAAATCTTATATTTCTCATATCGCCGCTGTCAAACCAATATCAGCTCGTGAATCATGCAAAAAATATAACTATGATATATTGAATACAAACGTTCTCCTCTGAAATTTCGTATGAAGCAGATTTTTGAAAACCAATTTAAATTGAACTCTAATCAAATAAAATATGACATGTTTATTTGATTAGAGTCTTAGGTCGGATTTAATCATTTATTTACACACTACTCATAATAGTAGATATTTCGAAATCTCCATAAAGTGCACATAGAAGATATTGGTTAGACAACGACGATATATTAAAACAACGCGGTCGCGTTTCCATCCATAAGCTTGCAGCAAAATCACGCGTTACATTGCCCGCGAGGCACTCTCAAGTCGGATCGTAAAGCGCAATTTACGGGACATTGTAGTGATATCGAGACGGGTACAATGGCCCGCCCGGGATCGAATACAAATCATTTCGCGGTTGCCAGCTCTAACGTATTTAAATCGTATGCCCGTACATAATGTGAGCTCACGATTTATTTGACGCACGCAACGGCAAGAGCACCATCGCGGCTTCAGTACATCCGTCGCTTTAACGCGAGGCTAATCGATTGGATTCTTATTATTTTTCTTTAGGAGATGAAGTGGCGGGAGAAGCGTCTCATGGCAAGCGACATGCCCGTAACAAATGTCACTCGGAACGTGTGTAGTGCCTACAACTACGCTGCACTCGTCAACCCAGTGACGCTAGCTCTATTGTCCTTCAAACCGGAAAACTGTAGCGCTTAGCACAATCACGTCATGTGCATAATTGAATAAGTTCAGTTAAATGTAAATTGCATTTGTTGTCTAAGTCCATACCTTTACAACTGAACGAGCCGAAAACTGAAATAAATCTTTACATAGTATAAAATGAAGTCGCTTCCGCTGTCTGTTCGCTTAGTACTTTTAAACTATTCAACTAATTTTAATGCAGCATCAGCAGTAGATAGAGTGATTCAAGAGGAAGGTTTATATGTATGATACATATATATTATAGTAC
>DWHQ01001371.1:0-10964 GCA_018247955.1 Eurytides marcellus marcellus | reverse complement strand
CTTACTTTTGCGGTGTCTCAGTTCCAATTTCAGGCCATTCATGCCTCCACCACTGCACCTTCTTTCTCAGAAAAAGGGGGGGGGAAGGTAGTGGGCAGCGGGGCGATGCCACCTGGGCGAGCGCCACTGATCGACATGGCACTGGTATATGGGTGAGTAGACGGATGAATAGTAATATACGCCTTATTATTCCCTTATTTGTTTAACAATGTTTTATGTAAATTAAGATTTTAAAGTTTTAGTTATGAACCTCATCACCGAAGCGTTATCAAACGTTACTAGGTTCATCCATTCGAAAAAAAAACTACCGTAATAGATCACCATTATAAGAATTATCGTAATAATAATAAAAATTCATACACACAAAAAACTTTTTCCTGTTTTGAAGTTGGTATAAAATAATAACGTAATTTAACGGGTAGGAGTTGGAGAAAACAGGTATCGATTGTTATTAATATACAATTATCGAATAATAATAATATCTCAGCGTACGGTTTAAAGTTTTGGCTACGGCTGCCAATCTACGAAAGATCAACCAACTGCGTGGTATATACATAACTGCGTTTGCACAGGCACTAGTGCACTCTTACCTATCCATTACACTTACTTATCCTTTGTACTCGTACCCCATGAGACAGAAAACCGACACGATCAGAAGGAGATTAGGCGAAGAGACGGTGATATTAAACCGACTTCTTAGTAACGACTCCTCTAAGCCCCGCCAGATGGCGTCGAAAATTAGCCGGTACCGACAGATCATCTTACTTTTCAGTCGGGTGATCAGCCGTATCGTTATCGTATTTAAAAAAAGACATAACAAAGTTGGTGCCTTCCGCGGGATTCGAAACCACGATCTCAGATTTGTAAAGTGCGGGCCTATACCACTAGGCCACGGTACCATTGTGACTGAATAAATATCAAAAGCGTAATTAAATAATTTTTTTCCAAAAATACCGTTTTCCTGTTTACATTTATACTTGTCGTAAAATATTAAATATCATAGTGTGTACAAAACAAGATGAATCTACTTATGTACCAACGAAAATATTCCGCTGAAAGTTATCAAAAACAGAGGAATATTTCTTTGACGCGGAGAGGACATAAGAACATTTTCTTAACCAACGAGACCGTACTCGTTCTTGGTGTCGCGCTAAAGTATCAAGTCATTGGCCACAAAAATTATCATCAAGTAATTTAGATACATTACTTAACGGTGACAGCTTGAATGTCGCCAATCAATCTACTTATCACACAAATTTCTGTGAGGTTCCGATGTAAATAAATCTGGACTTCAGGTATTCATATCAAAAAAGTGCTGTCCGATTTACCCGTCAAACTGCTCCAAGTAAAATGTAGTTGTATGGTTTTCTTTTTATATAATATTCCGTCCATCCAATCCTTTCGCATTTTGCCATGGCAAGAAATTCAACGATTAACTTCTACTAAGAATCTTACTAAGAATTAAATTCTTTAAAAAGAATTAAATTCTTAATACTTAATTGCTTGACTCGTATATAGGAAAGCTAATAAATTGTATTAAGGCTTAACATGATGTAACGGTATTTCAAAAGAGCAACTGTTGAGTTTCTCGCCGGTTCTTCTCAACAGAACTGCGCTCAAGTTTCTCACGAACAATATGTAAAAATGACTATTCAAAAGTGCTTGCAAAAACCTATTTGAATAAATATATTTTGATTTAATTTGATTTCGGAGAAAGGCGAATCTCATACTTCGCTTAGATCTAAGGTATCAATCTGAAGTAAATAGCTACAGTATAAGTCTATTAGTGCGGACCATGATCCGCTGGTTTTTCTCATCTCAAAACTCTATACAGACATCTATTGTTATCTTTCAAAATTATTACTACGACTGCTGACATGACGGGTGGTAGCTTCTCTTTCACAAAGTTATAACTAAGTATCAGTAAAAATATACCGCGAGGATGCGTGTTCTTAGCACCATGCTTCGCAGAATAGGTTTAAGAGATAAATAGATTTTAATGTTTAGCTTACTGAAAATATTGTAAATAATGTTGTTGTAGCCGTGGTAGCTCAGTGTCCGGGCGCTCGCTTTTAATTCAATATACTCTAGCAACCTGAGTTCAAATCCCGGTACCGGCACCAATGAATTTGTTAATTTACAATTAACAATTTTAAGTGCTTATTCAATGGTGAAGGAAACATCGTAAGGGATTTTCTCATATTTAAGAAACAATAAAAAAAAAATCTTAAATATGTGAAGTTCGCCAATCCGCAGTGGGTGGTAGCGCAGTGGTGGTCTATGACCTTATACCCTCTGTATAGAGAAGGCCAGTGACCAGCAGTGGGACATTAATAAGTTGTTGCTTAATCTTTTTTTTATTGTTTATTACTATTTTAGCAAACAAACCATTATGAAACCTAAATGTATCTGTGTTACTAACTAATTATTATTAATACTTTAATTTATAGTAATAAAATACAACTAAAACAAATGTCGTGGCTTTCTTTTTTCCTGTTTCACGTGTCCATTGCATGTATAAATACTTCCCTATACTGAGAATTAGGCCGTTACACGTCAAGATAATAATATCTCTACAACGGCTTTCGGTCGGGCATTAGCGCCTACAAGATTTTTATACGGAGGCCACTGCGCAGTTAACGTGTCGTAAACATCTTTACTAACATAGAAATTATTTTAACGAAAAATTTGTGTCACATCTAAATCAAACAACACAAAAAGTCGAAGTCGAACAAATAAAAAACAAAGCCTTATTTAATATACATTTAATAATATTTTAATACTCTGTCGTGACAAAGTCTAGGGGAAAAATGACATATATATATATATTTTCTTTTTCTTTTTTTTTTTCTTTCTTTCTCTTTTTTTTTTTTTTTTAAAAACGCTGCGCTTATTGTAAGATAAATGTATTATGTTGCAAAGGCTTTTTATATACATAAATTTCACACGGACTAACGAATGATTGAATAACAAGTGAACGAAACAGATGATTGTTCCGGATCTAGGGATTCGAAATAATCGTATGTAGTTCGTACAAAAGTTGTCCCGGGTGGGAATCGAGGCCACAATCTGCGACATTGATGACAATACCTTAGGAACTACGCCTACTTATAACTACAACTTACAATGCAATTTAATTTTACCAACACTTTGAAATATTAGTTTACTATCGGTGGAATAAAATAAGAACACTTGTTATGTACAATATAATTTCTTAGTAAAAAGGTAAAATAATAATGCATTAACTAAATAAATAACTAAACTATGATTAGTTACTCTACAGCGTGGAAAGATTCTTCGAATTTCTTATTGCAGTTACTGGTAATTGCAAGATTATACATATTTTGGATAGCACAAACACTTAGTCTCGACTTGGTTTAGTGCTGCTTAGTTTTTCGAGTGTTAACAATTGTACCAAATTTCACGCTTCCGGTTTAACGTACCAACAATTCGACTTAGCCCAGTTCACACGCTTTATGTGCCGTTACCTTGACTGCATTTTTTTAGACAATTTCTCTAGAGTATCAGCAAAAATTGGTGCTTGAACCACATTCCTTAGTTTAAACCAAATTAGCGATTGGACCTATAAACACGTCACCCAAAATTATATGAAGTTAACGTATCTCTCCCCAATAATTGTAATGAACACATGGCTTTATCACACCACATGTCAGAATGTATGAAAATTTACGCCATGCATGACTTATGTTACCTTCTGTATATCTATCTTGATTGACGTTGATGCTTTTAGCCTATGTGGCTCTGTAAAGCTTCATCGGGTCACCGAATTCGTGGAAATGCTAATTTCCACGAATTGGACAGACCCCACGACCTGCGGGGTCACGCATGATGACATGCGTGTTGTGTCAAAATTTTAATTTTAATGTTATTTAAAAATGAGAGTCTGTCGGCTACGGACAGTCGGAGTCCGGTGTATGGACCTGGACCGCGACTGTTGTCGACAAGCGGAACGGGAGGCGGTGAGAACCGCCCCGGGACCTGGGTGAACCGCGGTGTAAGTGTAAGTGTACGCGGTGTGAGTGTTTCGCCGTGCTCGAATGCGAACTCTTCCTACCGTGTTTGTTGAGCTACTATCCCTACTGTGTGTCGGTGTAGAGAATGCGGACAAGACCCCTGGCGATACATGCATTATTCTACTTCTGTTTCTCCTTTTATCACTACTTTATCTTTGACGAATAAATTGGTAAATAAAAAACTTCTAAACTATTCTCCAAATAGGAGTCCACTGAACCGGGGACGTTGCACTTGCGTTTCTACTGCGTAAAAGTGTATACACTTATTCACACTGGTATACACTGGTTCACATTCACTTGATAAAAAAATTATAACAGATATAAAATAATTAAAATTTTATTTGACAGTGGTAACAACCCCAAAATAAATATAGCAATACCTCAATCAAACCACATGTCTAATTTTATTTTAAGGAGTTTCGAAAATTAGGTTTTAATAACAATTAATTTTTTCTCGTACTTGTTTTTGCTTGTGATAAGACCTTTACAATGAATCAAAATTAATAAATCGGTTGATATTTTGCGGAGATACAATATTTATACAAAAAAGAGAAATTGAAAAACCTTCCCACTTTTGATGCTACTTAAAAATAATTCCATCCCTTCGGCCTTGCGCAAGGCCGTGATTTTCAGACAATGGCAATAATAAAAGATCTGTAAAGAATACATTTCTTTCTTTGCCTTTCTACCTACTCACTGATGTGAAAAATAATCAATATCCAAAATGACGCCATATACTACCACAAAATAAGTATATAAATTCATCACATCAGGGATATCACACGGCTATCTGATCCCAAAAGGTGGATCCCTAGACAAAACCTGTACTATGGTAGCTAGACAAGTGATTCACTAATACATTAGAAATGTATACTTATATAGACAGTTAATACAAATACAAATCCTTCTACTCATCGCACAAATACTTTGTCGTGGCTGGCAATCGAACCCACGACCTTCGGCTTTGCTGTGAGCACCGATGGGTCGGTCATACCATATAATAACCAGTTTAGTAGTATTTAGGCCAATTAATATCAAGTTAATACTTCTAGAGAGTTACATAAGCGCTTTCGTCGAAAGCCATCCGGTTTCGTTTGGTTTACGCGTGGTGACCTCCTAACACCTCGTACACAAAAACCATAAACAACACTTGCCACTAACAACCACAGATTAAAATTCAAGCAAAGCTTTATGCAATTGAACGGCCGGTGATTTTATATTTGAGTGTTTATTTCGTTTATCACAATATAACTTTATTTCGTTGTGTTTGTTTTTATTTCGTTCAATACTTTAAAGCTTACGCAAACGTGTTTACTTTATGACATAATTAAATGAAACGGGCCTCAGGTTTGCGAAAATTCGAATTGTTGGAGGTTTTATTAAAAAAAAATTCATTCCATAACTATATTTATTATTTACCTAACTTCGCTATAGTATATGCAGCTGGATCTAGGTTGTTGATCGACGATTTTAAATAAGCTAAAGACCTTCACTTTAATTTTAAATAGGAGTACCTATTGACACTTAATATTTATCTAGGCTTATTACTAATCTAGGCTTTTAACTTGCATGTTACTCAATGCATAAACCAGCCACACCACCACAGTGTGAAACCAGTAGATATATAACGAAAAAGCTGACATGACAGGAATTGAATGTTACAATGACATACATTTTTAATTGTATTATTATCTCAAATAGAACTTACCGAGATCATTTATTTTAACATAAATTGCAAAGACAACATATGTATATGCACATATATTACACATATAGAGAAGGAAGCCGGTAAGTAAAGTAAAGTAGTAAATTTATTAATTATAATGAAAACAAAATTTTATTCATATTTTAGTAAAATTTTTAATGTAATTATTTCCAATTCTGAAACTCCAAAAAAAAAACGAAACACTGAAACTTACTGATTCAACTGTTTTCTTGGGTATAACTTTAGATAAAAAAAATATAGTGGAACCCTCATCTCTAAACATTCGCAGGTAAACTCAGTGCAACCGACTACGCAGTAAGGAAATGTAAGACAATTGACGGATGTTGATACAGCTAGACACATTTATTTTAGTTATTTTCACAGTGTTCTGTCTTACGATATCCTATTGTGGGGTAATGCTGCTGAGATAAGTTCGGTATTTGTTCTTCAGAAAAGAGCTGTGGGAGGTGAGGTATTTATAACCTGAGAGGTCCAGATTCCCTGCGAGATATTTTTAAAAGGACTGGTTGTTTAACGATTGCCTCGCAAAAAATTTTATTCGACAAAATCTTAATAATTTTATAAAAATTAGTGATAGAGACAATGAATACTAAATAAGCATGTAACCCCTCGATTTCGTCTCCAAAAGATAAAAAAAACCGTTCATGGGCCTTGGTGTACGCATATTTGATAAAATTCCACAAAATATCTTAGATTTACGACTTGGCTCTTTTATAACTAAAATTAAGAACATTTTGTTGCTTAAAGCTTGTTACACTGTTCAGGAGTTTCTGGTAGATCAAAATGCGTGGAACTTAATTTATTTACTTGTATATAGGATAGCATAGTATTGAGGCTTAACATACTGTAACGGTTTTTAAAAGAGCAACTGTTGTGTTTCTCGCCGGCTCTTCTCAATAGAACTGCATTCCGAGACGGTATTAGCTTTCTCACGAATAAAATGTAAAGGTGACGATTCAAAAGTGCTTTTAAAGGCCTATTTGAATCTATATATTTTGATTTGACTTGAATAAGACTTGCATGAAGTTTTCGGACCTTTAAGGAGCTCTAAATAAAAATAGAGTTTTAAAATCGGTAACTACCACCACGTGAACAATATCAATCACTCAAACTTTTAAAAAATGTACGTATGTATATATGTATACACGTATGTATATACGACAATGTTAAAATATTCTATAAAAAGTAAAAGTCAACATTAACAAGAGCTTTGTCGACCTCTTAAATCTGACCGCATTCGGACGTCACGTATCGTTTTAGTCAGGTCATGGCTTTCTCCTTTGATTTAGTAATGTGTAGTGTATTTCAGTTTGTTAGTGTAGATCCAAGTTTTTATAATCTTTTAGATTTTAATAAAATTATTCTTCACACAGTTGTAACGTATAATTTTAATTTTAACAAACACTGTAAATTTTTATCTAAGTATATTTTAATACAAAAATGTTCAGCTTGCTGCTTAACCACAAAGCACTGGAATTTACTGATTCAACCGTTTTCTTGGGTATAACTTTAGATAAAAAACTATAGTGGCACCCCTATCTCTCAGCACTCGCACGTAAACTCAGTGCAGTCGTCTTTGCAGCAAGGAAAGTAAAACAAGTGACGGATGTTGATACAGCTAAACTCGTTTATTTTAGATATTTTCATGGTGTTTTGTTTATTCTAATATTGTGGGATAATGCTTCCGAGACAAATTCGGTATTCATTCTTCAAAATAGAACTGTGCGGAGAATTTATAAACTGAGAGCTCGAGATACCCTACCAGATGTTTTAAAACAAGTTATATTTCAACGGTTGCCTTACAATATATACTTTGTAAAATATTGTTTATTCGACAAAATTTTGACAATTTTATAAAAATCAATGACAGACAAACATTGAATACTGAAAATAAAAATAAGCCTGTGACACCTCGACTTCGTTTCCAAAAAGTGAAAAAATCCCTCATTTCGTTATACATTGTGTACGGTACACACGGTATTTTAAAAAGAAACTGTTGACTTTCGTGCCGACTCTTCTGAGTAGAACTGCATTTCGAGCCGATGATAGCTTCCTCCCGGAATAGAATGTAAGATGTTGACCCAGAAGTCAAACTTGTAAAGGCTTATTTGAAAAAAAATTGATTTATACGACAACTCTGTCAATAATAGCATAGCGCTAGATACTTTTCTTGCCTCTTTCTCTCTTGCGGACTCTGCAAGTCTACTAACATTTAAAGGACTTTTAAAATAGGAATGTCCTGCCCTGTCTTCTTGTCTCCAGTTCTAAATAAAATACCAAGGTATGAATCAACGAGGCCCAGATTCCGTTATTCTTAAGTCCAAATAGGCACGATAAACTTATGCAACAACATTACTAACTAAAAATTGTTATTATTTAAAATACTATTAGGTGTGCACTAAAGGAGCAGGTAGATCAAATATGGTGCAGGTAGGTCAGATAGAGAAAAAAATGTTGAAAAGAGTACATTTTCTTCTTTTAAAAAAGCTTTTTTTTGGAGAAGTAAAATTTGGAAACCTATCTAGATCTAAGCTAAAAAGTTGTTTTATCTTTAGTTTTATAAATTTACGTGCAAGCGACGCGTAGGTATTATAAAAGTTGGCTAAATATTTACTTTTCAGATATTCGGACACTTCTTTTTAATTTATATTAATTATGCTTGTTTTTTTATCTATGTTGTGTGGTAGTGTTATCGTCGTAATAATTTAGTGGCAAGGTTAAAGTAGGTTTAAAACATTCTAAAATGGTCCATTCTCCCATGTTAAATGAAACACAAAATCATTTAACCAGGCTTAAATTAAGAGAAGGCGGTATTAACTTTTATTTCGAAAAGCTTAAGGCCTTGAAATGAGAGTCACATCGATGGGAAATCAGGTCGACGGACATTGCTTCACACCAAATGCGAACATTGTGCACAAACGTTGGCGCGACATATGTGGATGACGCAACAGTAGCCCGCGTAATCGCGAACGAATCTTCCGTTGCACAGATTATATTCACAACCATAAACAGTATGCGGCCGATTGCCCCAAAAAGTTTAATCAAGTGATAAAACTAAATTATTTGAATTTTTATTCATGTTTCTATGAATTGCATTAACCAAATTGCAGTTATAATAAGCGTAAAATCAAATAGGGCCGTTTGATAAGTTTTGAAAATATCGTTACTTTTTTTTAATTTAATTGTTTTCATTTCGCCCAAAACTGATTTATTTGCTGCTACAAATTCCAATATTTATTATCATTAATTCTACTAAATTTATCTTTGTTAATATTTCAACGTTAGAATTGCTAGTGGTAATTTTTAAGATAATTTCTCCTATTATAAATATTTAAAACGTATAACGTTTTTTTAAGATAAAGATGTCACTCAAATTTTACGAAATTAAACAATTTTATGAGATACCTCTAGTTAATGAACTAAATTGTGTCAATATTATCTAAAAGACGTTGAAGGCTTGCGTCATTAATACGTAATAGTATTTTAAATTCTATAGCGGAAAATCTTTTGTACAGCATTGCATTTATAAGTCAACATTCTCTGACCCAGTCTTTTCTTAATACTTTTGTATTGATCGCGGCACAACCTTTTTGATAGATTTCAAAGTTTTTATTTCCTTACGTAAAACATTTCCTATTACATATTCAGATCGTTTATGCAACAGTGCTATTATAAAGCAATTGTACGGATGAATATATAACACGACAATATGTAATAGGTGAGGAGTACCTAAAACAATTAAGTATTATTTCCGCTTAAAGGATTTTTTTACCGCATTCGTAAGAAATAAATATTCTAAAACTATCTACATTGACACTTTTTGATGTTCATTATTCGAGTAAAAAGTAGGATATACTTATTATAGAAAAATACGAATTGTATGATTCGGAAATACGTTTTACATATAATTCGTTAAGGTTTATATGAAATATTAATTACATATTTTTAATTATTATGCAATTGTGATATAAAGACTAAATATCATAAATGAAAACTCACGATTATGAGCACTGTTTACGAAGGCAGTGTTTGCGACTGACGACCTGTGAAACTTACGACTGTTTTACGAAAGATCAAAGTGGGAAGTAAAATCGCTAAAAGTAAACAAGTAAAGTGGGAAATAAAGCTGGGCATATCAACATATGTGTAACTTTAAACGGTGATGAGCATCTAAATGGGGTAAACCGTTCGCTCGTTCTTTTTAAAAAAAAGTAACAACAATAATGTTGAGTTATATAATGCCTTCTGTAAGTGGTAAAATTCTTGCTGAATCCACCTGGGACCAAAGAATTGATGGTTATTCTATCGTCAAACAATAATGTGTAAGCACTACTAGGTTCCAGTTTGAAGGAAAATCTTGACAGCGAGTTTTACTAGGTGTAGAGGTAGACTGTACTATATCTTAGGTAACGAGAGCAGCGCAGAGTCAATAAACCAGACTGGACTAAATTGACGACTAAAGTTCGACATATTTGATCATCATATGATATATTTTTTTAAAACGCTTCCCCTATTTTATAAGGACATTTTACATACATAAATTTCACACGGACCAACGCCCAGATCCGAAAAAATAATCTATAGTTCGAACAAATATTTGTCCCGGGTGGGAATCGAACCCACGACCTGCGACGCCGACGCCAATGGCTTAACAACTGCGCCAAACGGGTCAACAAATTGAGGAGATATTGAGAGATTTGTATTTATTTTCATAATAACATATATCTTATTATTTACTAAAATTGTGTTAACATGAAATATTCTTGGTCGCAAATATAAAAAAAACTATCTGAACTTAGAGTTCGAAAATTCGGATTTGAATTAATTCTCGGTCCAAAATCAATATCAACTCTTGAAACGAGCTTTTTTTCCTAATCCAAGGTCTTCAAACAGATTCAGCACCGCTGTTTACTAAGTATTAATGATTACTTGAACAAGTCGATAAAATATTCAAATCAATATTATCCTACTAAATTATTCAAATGTAGGTATAATAACAGCTTTAACATAGTTATGTATGTACTTCTGTCCATCTATTTTCTTCACTATAATGTAATAATAGGGGTCGAAATAGCATCTGTATATTTATTAAGAAAAACTTGACAACGAACTTGATGAAATATAAAAAAAAAACATGAACACTTCAAATACAAATTTGTTTTCACACATTAATACCCTCAACATTAAACTATACATTTCGTATT
>DWHQ01001370.1:0-10964 GCA_018247955.1 Eurytides marcellus marcellus | reverse complement strand
GACTTAGACTATGATCAGTAAATAGAAAACATTTTTATACCTTTTCCCTTTGATGAGATTTAAAATATTATAAGATGGACTACATAAAAAGGATTACACTCGCGGCTAGGATAACGAGGGACTTATCCTTTTGCCTTTGTTCTAACGTAATCCAGGCTGAGCATTCCGCCTAGGAGCCATTATGGCCGATGCGGGCGTAGCTGTGCCGATTTGCATGTGAGCCGGTGAAAGTTGTGAGGCTTTAACAAGCGGCGCACGTATAGGAACAATGGAAAAACGGCTTTCTGCACAGATATGAGCCGCACCGGTCGCCTTTACGACAGGGAACTTGATGTCAGTATGTTACACGAACATGTTTCGTAAGTATTCAACGGTACCACGAATTTTAATAAAATCCTGTACGTTCTTAAGATAGCAGAAACAAAAAGTTGTGATTTAGCTGGTCAGATATACATAACACATATCTTTAGGAATTTCTTACATAGTAATTAGTGCTCGCAAAAAAGAAAAAACAAACTTGGTACACCTTTTTAAAACGAGCAAGGGTGAACGCGAGATTTGGCATTGCTAAATTCTATAATATGAAAAAAATACATAATATATATAAAAATGTAAAATTCCAAAGAAATATATAATTCAATGGTTATAGATGTTATAGATTTTGATAACTCTTTGACAATACAACCTTAATAGAGTTCAAACTTAATAGAGGATTAATAAATTTCAATCAAATCATTAACCAGACGACCACTCGTATGTTGATGGATTTAAACATATCGAATATATATTATATGTAGACATAAACATGAAAATAAATCCAAATCACTACGCACACAGTAAGTATCACTGAGTTCAGAAAAATTTGAATTTGCCAATTAAGTTCTAATGTCTCAAAAATCTCTGCATGACGAGTGCAAGCCAGAAACAAGCAGTATTAAGTTATTTGTACAAAATAATAAATTGGGATGTGTATTTATTAGAAATTGACTTGCTTATCATCAGCTGATCGGCTGACCCTGTTCATAGCTGAAGACTACAAAAACAAAACTAACAAGAAAAAAGCATAAATTGTTGTTCTCAAGTAACCGAAAGGCCTAACCAATTAACGTATTATGAAATAAAATATTTTTAATATTATTTTTTTATTATGCTCATTTTAAAAACAATATGTATAATGCGTAATCATATCAAAAAATATAATACAGACTAAAATACAGCTTGTAAGATTCAGGATAATTTTAACGTCACGTCACACAACTTGCATTACCGTTATTAATATAAAAGACCTAAAAATTTTGTTACCTTATCCATTTATTATTTTACATTTGCCATGTAAAATAATAATGACGTATGACGTAATAAATATTCGTCAATTTGATATATCGGAGAAGTTTTTTTTTGAATTGCCACAACGACAAAATCTACACAAGGAAGCCTCGGGCATCTATTACAATATTCCCCTTTTTAGGTTTTGATATAAAATAATAGACTTGAAATAAATTAATTCAAAACGAAAAGAATTAGACAGACTTAGGCAGTAACTCTTTCTATGCCCACATGAAATTAAAAATGCATCAGGTAAGTGTAAATGTGTTTTCATGCTCAATCGTGTCACTGATACAGTAATAACATTTAACAATCCTTCTCTAATACAAAGCACACATTGACAACGAGCAGCGAGAAGCAAGACCAAAGGCAAATGGACGATGAAATCTTTATTCGACACAGTAGGCAAATTTCACGTTAACGCTCGACATGTCCCCAGGCACCACTCGATTTTGTTTTGACACACGCCAAGCTGTCAGAAATAGTGTCGCCACCGAGCATGCCACTTGATACATTCCAATGACAACAAAAACATCATCGAAATGCTCATTCAGGCGGTTTTTTCTAGTGTGAAATCTGAATGAGGACTTATAACGAAACATGAGTCTGCAGAATTGGGTGTGGAATATTATTTTTTACTAGATTTTATCGCATTTGTGACTGCTGCGTATGGTTTTATGTCTGGAGTATATCAGTAAAAGTAAAGTGACGGCTTATATATGTCCCACTGCTGGGCACAGGCCTCCTCTATACAGAGGTTATAAGGTCACAAACCACCACGCGATCCGCAGATTACGGATTGGCGGACTTCAGATTTTTTATTGTTTCTTAAATATGCAGGTTTCCTCACGATGTTTTCCTTCACCGTCGAGCATGTGGTAAATCAGCACATAAAATTGTTAATTATAAATCAACAAATTCATTGGTACCGGCACAGGAATTTGAACTCAAGTTGCTCGACTATATTGAATTAAAAGCGAGCGCGGTCGCTAATATACCACGACTGCATCAGGTTTTACGAAGTTCGTTATTTGCTTATTAATAGATATTGACCATGTAAATACAAATTTAATGTTTACGTATTAGAGCTGTATCTATGCTTACGGCTCCACGCAGAGTCGTCAATTAACAATATGTTCATTGCTAATTAACGGCTCAATAATATATTATATCTGGTTTAAATGTGTTTAATTATAAAGCTTAATAGAATGACTGCCATTGTCAGGGAAATGAAATCTAAATATTAATTATGCGCCAAATGATATCTATTGGTTTTTTAATGTAATATTTAAGATTATTAGTCAATGTAACGTAGTTCAGAATTTTCAATACATACTTGTGCTATAACGATTAACCTTTTGATGAAATCATAAAACAGACCATTAGCTTAGTATATTTTTATATTAAAATTAGTACTAGAACGTAATTAAGATAAATGACTTTTCTGATTCCTTTGTTTACGCTATTGCAGATAAAAAACGTACCCGTTTATAGGAAAATCAAAAGACATGTTTAAAAAAACACACAGACTAAGATCTTTCCTATCAGCTTGGTCCAACGACTTTTTTCTTCACTTGCGAGAGACGTTGCGAATCTCTAGCATCTTCTAACGTTGATACCATAGAGTCCAGAGGAATTGTTCGTATTTATACTCTTTAAGATTTTTTTCAAGACAAAACACAAGATTCAATAGCCGCTATCTTGAGATTGTCTTTTTCACGCTCTTTTTGGGCACGCAAGACTACGTAGCGGTTAGTTATTGCCAACGGTATTTCCGTAATACAATTACGATTTTGTGACCTTTAAGAAAAAAGTTTACAACTCACTTTACGGGCCAGCGTTACATTTGCAACAAATATTATAAATGTCCACGTGTCGTTGGGCAGCGATGATCTTATCAACTTATCGTTCAGTGAGGACCGAATTAAATTAAAAACCACTGTGAATTCGAAATAAAAAATGGATTATAAAAAAAAACTAACTAACCTTCTTGTTTTATTTTAGTGGTATCTTTGTATCCGTGATTTAATTTTTGTTAAAAACACTTCTTTATTGTAATATAATAATAATAATGATTTATTATTTCCTGGTGCACGAGGCGCTGTTTTAAAAAAATCATACTTAAATAATGATAATAATATATGAACACAGACAGATTAGAAACGATGGAATAACATACATCGCACAATATTTAAAAATGACCACAACCGTACCACCACCGTGCATGAACATATTTTATAGTATATTTATATTTTGTGGCATTGAATACTTTTATATTCATGCAATCATATGGTCACTCTAAATTGGCAGAAGGATACATGTTGCTTAAATAATATCAAACTTTCCAAGTTATTTAATAGAAATTTAATTCTATGATTATATAAAAGTTTATATGATTTTGATATACGCAAAAACATTTTTTCTCATATATAACTTAAAACTTAAAAATAGTTTGTTGTGCCGTTCATTGCAATTGTAAGTAATATTACCAAAATTTTTGAAATACCTACTTTGGAGCTATAAATAGGACTGCTCCGTACATTCATAAATTAAACATCAGTGTCAAATGTCAATACATTGCAAATCTAAGTAATCATACATTAAAACAACTAGGCATTTTATTTTTCCTCAAACAAATTTCATTCAAGTCCTTACATCTATTGATTTGAGCTAGTCGTTCAATAATCACGAAACATCTGTTTCCGAAAACCTACGTTAGCTCCTCAAAAAATGAGATGCGCATCGAATCGGGAAGTCGTGGCAGGACATTCACATACGCACATTCGCTTCATACAATGCACCGATATAATAGTCGATAATTTGCATGACGGTTTTTTATCGATTTTTGTCGGCACGTCACTAACAGCTGCAGTGGAAGCGCACCGTTTTACGAGTATTAATGACACTTTTGCTTCGCGTTCATTTGTTTTGGACCTGGACATTAGGTTTATTTGAATTAAATAAACTAATAGTTCTTAACCAGACAAAAGTAAAGAATTATTCTTTTTAATTTAATTTCATATACTTCAATTTCTAGCATATAAATGCTTTATATACCGAAAAATGTATATTATTATGCAAAGGTCAATTTTATCAGTAATAATATCTATTATATGGGGTAAATTAACCAGAATATAAATATAAAAGTGGTAAATGTTTGTTCACATATAAATTTAAAATGTTAGTTTACTCTAGCTTTATACATTGCCTTGGTCGTATATACGACACTTTATAATGATTTACTATTATTACCAGTAAATAAAAAGTGGTAGGGGAGCAAAGAGGTGGAGCGAAATACTATTGTGATGTGGGACACGAATGGGGTCCCAAAATAATGCATGGGGCCGCTAGCGCTAACTTTGTAATTGATTTGCTGATTCTGCGCATATAGGACGCTGTTTTCCCACAGATGGCCTTCTAGACGAGCTTCACCATGTAGATATTAACTAAAGTTTGACATATCAATGAATATAATTAAGTTTTATCTCAGTTCTTCGTTAAACTAATCTTAAGTGATCGTTACATTATCCGAGTGAATATAATAATAGTGAAGTGAAGAAAAAAAAGTTTTAAATTGGATCGCAATTAAAAACGTCGGAATGGATTACTCATCAGGAACTACGTCTTCCATGAACAATATGAGACCAATTTTCGGCGCATACGCCTTTCAAGGTAAGTCTCACATTATTATGGCCCGTAGACACGAAAGGATCCAGAAAGATGAGAAAAAAGTTCCGATATGGTTAATTACAATGTTCCCAGGTACCAATAAAACAAGCAATAATAGCTCGGAATCAAAGACCCGAAATCAATATCGGCTATTGCCTAAACAATAAAAAATTGGGCACAGCGCATTACAATTATATTCCATGAACGGTTCCGTAAAAAATTTATTACTACACATTTAACATGAGGCGTCCTTAATATGAAATCATATTAGGACGTGAATTCATTTTTAAAATTATAAATAATTAATAAGTCCCCCCAGGATTGTTACGAAACTAAAAAAAGCAATAATCTTCTATTTTTTTCAAAGACGTATTCATAATTGAATACCCGCCGACCGCACGCTCTATTACTTATTACTAACAATATAACACCAATATAACGCCAAAGGCGCGGAACTCTAAAAAGTCCGATACCTTTAAAAAAGCCGCTTATTAACCTCTCATCGAGACCGACCGTAAAATGTAAACTCGATAAAGCCACCAATTAAAACTAAATATGAGAATATGAACAATCAAAGCTCGGGCCGCTATATCTAACGCCGAAAATCATTTCACCCAAAAAAAAAAAAAGTAAATCGCGTTTTTTATAACGAACACGAGGTCACCAACGCAGCATGATTTTCGCCTTTCCAACCGGGCGCGAACACAAATCGACGCACAATACTTTTGGAAGCAATGAATTAAAAAAAAAACTTAAAACGAAAGTATTAATTTTGAACTCTGCGCTGAAGCCGTAAAGGAAGCGAATAAAACGCCCATGGCAAAACAACCGTGGTCAGAACGTGCAACTCTGGATAGGTGGTGATAATAACAATGCTTTATGAAAAGGTTTAGCCAACTAATTTGTTTTTTCTCGGCTACTGTCGATCTCGGTAGCGATGCAACCTTTTTTTTGTCGAAGGAGATCAATCAGTCAAAATAACAGTGTGATACCGCCTTTGATGCGATCCGAGCGGCCTGTTTAATCTCGGCTGATACATGATTAGTTCACCGATGATGCAGCACTGCTGGATAACTGATCCGAAATTGGAATACAACGTTCTACTTGTAGATAAACACAATGAAAGTCATTAGTATCTTCACACGTTTCGCGTGTAATTGTAGATAAGTAATAGAATTGAACTTTTTCAACTAATCCCAGTTTTCAAAGGTTTTTACAAAAAATATTATAATATAAAGAATATATGAGTATAATAAAGCTACAAAAAAGACAAATATTGGCAACTTAAAGACGCAGACAGGGTCAGAATTACAAACGACGTTAAAAAAGCGGTCAACTTAAATTAATATTAACACAGTGACTAAAACGCTCGGAAGCCGGCCACAACAATCAAAGGGCTGCGGTTTTCCGTCTACAAAACGAAAGAAAAGATGACGGATGAACAAAAGCGATGTCAATGACATCGTAATGACAGACCATAATTTCACGACGCGACGCCTTCAAAACTGTCTCAACTTGCGAACGGTCGTATGATGCATTTCAGTGGCTGTTGATTTGCCGACATTTTTTACCGATCCAATAAATTCGGACTGTGAAAGGGGACTTCTTTATTTTCATTGTTCGTGTGATAACTCGATATGATTTTTTATAAATAACCCTTATGTAATACATTCCTAAAATTTATAAAGGCACTTTAATAGCTTTACAAATGCCTTTGTACAACATTAACCTAATGTGATATGTAGGACTTAAAATTCTAAAATTTCAATTAATCCATTATTCATTAAAAGCGTGAGGAGACAATTAACTGTATTTTCTGCTTAGATATATCAAAAAGTAATTTGGAGAAATATAAAACTACTATGGTAACGTAACATATGTAAATTGCTTTGGCATTACGGTTACAATGAAAAGGTAACGAGAATAATATAATTTTTTATTAAAAAAAAAGTTATAAATTTAACAATCTTGCCATAAGCCCATTACAATAAATAATTTCGAGTTACATACATATGAAAAAATTCTCTAAATCAAAAGATTTGGGAAACTTCTAATTCCATTTCGTTTCCTTTGATATCAGTTAAATAGTATGGTGAAAAGAATGCATTTAACCAAAAATGTTTCAATATTATAGTTTATTTTCTTCAAAATCAATTATTTAAAAATGTTTATATAATTAGAGGTACATTACAAATACAAGTACAATTGAGTTACAGACAAATCTAAAACATTCATCAAATTAGAATCAAAAGGACCTTAATTACTTATAATTCAATAAACAATAATTTAAATCCATAAAATACTTCTTTTAACAAGACAAAAATAAACGTGGAAAGTTCGAACAAAGTGCTGAGAGAGTGAAAAAAAGAAAAGCAATAAAGAGAAAATTGCTAGAATCTTGTTTCTTCTTTGTAGACATGCAATAAGTTCTACCGTCTTACGTTGAAATGTACGGAATTTTTACTATTACATTTATCTTCTTTCGCTTTTCAAACTCGACCGAGATATTTGTTCCAATAGCTTAAGTATTTGTCATCGCAAGAATGCAGATAATGGGTGAAGAAGTGTAAAATTCCGATCGCGCCGCACCGCCAGGACAAGACTGATTGAGTTATAAGCTATAATGGCAATTCCATCTTGTTTTTGCGCCGTTTTTCACTTGAATGCCATGTGGTGAGGCGTCTACTCATATTTAATATACATTAGGAGCTCAGACCTCGATCTTTGATTTCAGTTTTCTTGCTGCCACAACCGTACGGGAATGCGTGGCTTGTTTATTTTGATTTGTCACCTTTGATATATGAATCCTTTTTGTTATTATCTGAAGCACATTATTATGAACGACTGGAGAACTTGATTATATTGCTTTCAACGTCGTCGATTCTATTTTAATCGTGTTCCAGTAAAGTCACATAAGAATTTGTATTGGATTGTGGTATGGGGGATTTTTTTTTAATTCTATTTATTTATTTTTTAGAAATATATGGAGGTGATAATTAATAATCGTTTAGCAATACTTATGTTCCTACATAATTATGTGGAATCACAGAAAATAATATTATTAATTTATAATCATTCAACCTTCATTAAAATTGTAAAGACAAAACATATCCATCATTTTTTAATATTTCAATATCACAACACGGTTAAAAATAATATCCGAATGAAAACAATTCTTTTTTAATTCAAACTATTTAATTCGGAAAGCTCTTAACTCTGATCTTATTATTACAATAATGGAGATTGGATTATATCAAATACTTAAGAAATAATTTAGGAATGTTTCAAGCGGCGAGACAGTTCGTCGCCATGTTAAAATTGAAATTCCACAGCCCCTATTACAAGGTGTTAAGATAACTTTTTGGTTACAAACGAAACGTATATACTTTGTCTGGTATCTGAATGGATACAAAAGTCGAGTAGCCTCTCACTCATATAATCGAGAACCTTCTGCGTGATAGTTAATTAAGGAAATGAATTACGTAATACAAAACAGTCGCATCTTTGACATCGTGTGAGATAAAAGTTTTGATGTTTCTAAGTTAAAAGGTAAGGTACAAAGGTATAAAATAAAACTTCTTGGCTTTCTTTTTTTTCTTTTAAAAAGTCTGCGACTAAGAGACATTTCCTAGTGTAGGATGCAAAATGTACTGAGACTCGAAACAACCAATCGGGGATTGCAAATTTTTCATCCAATGTTTGGATCGAACTCACAACACGATGCTTGATAACAGTTGGCAAGATGACCCCTCCAACCACTGTCACTGTGACATCTGTGCAGTTAAACATGAGTTTTTTATTATTATCTTTGTATACTTTAAATTCTGTCTTATGAAATTGAAATTTAAAATAAATCGAACAAATTTTAACATACGTTTAGTCTTGGGAAAAGTTCAACTATAAAGTTATACTATTTCCTGACTATTTTACACGTTTTATTTAAACAATTTATCACGCCATTCCCCTAGCTAACGGTTTTTATCCTTCTGGTGGTACAAACATTACCTAATTATTTATAAACACTTCCAAAATCTAAGACTTTTAATTTTTTCTGACAACATTATGACATAAAATGTTAGTAAGGGTAGAAATATTTACGATTTGTTCAAAAAAGTGTAAATTGACTAAAAAAAAATTATTAAAAAAAACATCGTTTTTAAAAAAAATACAGTTAAAATGCTTCGGCAATATTAACGCTTATCGCTCCAAGTGTGCCTAGTGCCAAGTGTTGTAATCAAAATTATATTACTTTTGAAATAAACTAAATTGTTTTTAATTAATATAGCATTTAAAATCTGAGACTTAAAAACTAACAAGTCGAAATATGACGATAATAAGTTGGAATCGCCGGTCGATGTCCACATTTAAAAATTGGAGTGGTAATTTATTAATTAGGATTTATACACTAATGAATAAATTGAATACACTACTGATACCAAAATTGAAAACTGAACATAATAATTTTTTTGGCAAATAATTCTAAAAAAATAGTTATCGACAGCAGCCACATAACTGACCCTTCCACTCGAGTCCTATCTATGAGATCGGTCGAGGACAGAGCACGTGCAACGGGCAATTAGCTCGACTATAATTTCCATTGTAATACGCAACTTTATTTAAAACTATATTACAAATTCGAAAAGTAAAATTTGCGAATTAAGAAATATTACACGCACCGGAAACAATTGAATTGGAATTACGATGGACCCAATACGTTTTATATGTTTGAATAAATGGTATAGAAACTTAATCAACGAATAAATGCACTTCTAGGTTTTTCCACTGTCCGCGTGACGTTTTTAAAGGAGCAAACGCCAACGTGGCGTTTGCAAATAGGTAATATTTGAAGCAATAAAACCGTTATCGGGAAACTTATCGCTGCGCAACGGAGCGCATTTTGCACGCCTCTAATGAATGCCTTATGAAACAGGCAATTTATCACATGTGCTCTTATCACAAGCCGCACTGATAAATTTTATATGAGAAGAAACTTGAACAATGGTTCGCGTAAGCTTTCCTCCTTCACAAGTAACAAGTGCCTTCAGTTCTTAAAACTGTGTCAAATACCAAACCCTTCTAATGACTATTCAGTAAGACTCGCGGCTCACACGTGACGACTTATTTTTGTAAAGGCTTATAGAAAACCTCATTAGCAATTCGAACGAGACGGTGTTTCAAAAAGGCCGTCTTTGCCGGCGCCTTGTATCTACACTGCGACCATGAATAAATCAATGAAAACAAATAGTATGCGGCTACTAGTGTTCCAAAAATTGTTTTTTTCCCTCAATGATGTATAATCAGCCATTGTTTCCGCCTCGTTTTGTTAAGATCCTTACGTATGTTAATGTATTCCTCGTAAAATAATAGGTAGAGCATATTTCCCTGCCAAGATTGAGTGCGCTATACATATAGATAGGATCGGAGCGTAATTTGGTAGACACCGAAACTAATTTATTTAACAAAGGACCGGCCGACCGATAGAACACTTTTTATGCATATACAAACACGTTACCTCCCGCGACTTCATGTCCGTAATTATAGATTGTCTTAATGTTCTTACATGCTGTCTGAATCACGGATAGAATTCATTATAATCCAACAGGTTATTAAAATGCACTGCTGTTGGATTAGTGACTAATCGATATAAGTTTAATTATTCATCGCATAATTAAACAGTGTAATACGAGGATTTTTTATACTATATTTAGAGGTTATATTTCAATTTAAATAAAGAAATGAACACTGAAGTATATTAAAAGGTATGTAAATTCACATATTGTTAAAACCTATTTTTAAAACTCACCTAAGAAACGAAATAAGTATGTTCTGATAAAAAAATGTTCTGATAAAAAAAATGTTCTTAGTAAAAGAAAACCAATTAAACGGACGTTGTCAATATTACGGTTCTATAAAGAAAAGTCATGTATTTACCATTTGTAGGTATTACAGCAACACGCCGGAAATTAAAA
>DWHQ01001369.1:0-10967 GCA_018247955.1 Eurytides marcellus marcellus | reverse complement strand
GGTAAGCGATCATTGCAGCCCATGGACATTTGCGACATTATAGAACTTGCAAATGCGTTGTCAGCCTTGTAGGGGGGAATTTTTGAATGGGAAGGGGAGGGGCGAAGGAATGGGATGGAGGCAGGGGTAAGGAGGGGAGAAGGAGCAAGGCTAGGGAGAGGTATGGGCTTCCCGCCACCTCACTTACCGGACAAAACACGGAAGTAAAAACACTTCCATTTTACGGCGATTTTTTGTAACGTCATGGTACTTATCCAGTTCAAGCTGGCCCATTCAGCAGCGAGTGTAGCTGCATGGCTCTACCACCGTAAAATGCTGTTAATTTAGTTACTAAAAGTACTTACTACTTGGTATTACTATTTGCTAGTAAGTACTCTCACCAATATTATGAATCTATCCATCATTAAAAATGTTCAAGGTTCTATATAATATGTTAATGTAACTTACATTTTTATATAATTCTCCATAAAATTCTTGCTGCATATGCAGTTTTTCCTTCTTTGTGGCAAATTCACCATAAGCATAATCTAACACAGGTGCACTCACAGAGTGTGTTGCTAGTGATATAATGTGACCAAATAGCTTTTTAATTACTTCATGACGAATAAAGTCAGTGCCATATTTCATAATGCGTTTAACTGCATGCTGTGCATACTTTGACTGCATCATTTGGACCATGATGTCCAACAATTCTTCAGTTATCTCATTTTTAATATCTTCTGGACTATGCTTGAGTAAGACTTGAATAACTCTGCTCAAGTCATGAGTAAGAGCTATTGATTTGTATTGGCCTTTGAGTAAACAATGGAGCTCCTTGCATGCCTTATCACGGAATTCCTGTTTAACTACCTTTCTGTAAAAAAATAACTATAAAGTTAATTTCACTCATAATATATAAGTGGCAAGAAGCCAGTAATTAGTTTAATAGTCAGGCTTTTTTAGTCAGGCTTTAATAAAAAATTTCATTAAGTCTGCCCTTTGTAATTCTTGTTTATAAGGTGTACATAAATATCTATCTATTTGCAAATTATATTAGCATAAATATTTATCCATAACAAATGTTCATGGACTGCGGCATCCACTTCTCACCAGGTGAGCAGCTTGCTTATTTGGCTCTTAATCGCAATAAAAAGTAAACAACAAATGGCAACAGTACCATCTTGGCCCTGCACTGTTTACGTCACCTAACAATTTAAGGTGTTTTATCCCTATCCGCAGTAATTGGCAACTTGGCTTTTAAAAACCAGAACAATCAAAGACATAACAAACAAAGAAATAACTATCAATGCAGTAGGACTACTCCAGGAAGATTCCTAAGTCTGTTGGAACTCCTTAATGTTAAAATTGTGTTAAAAATAGAATGATACCCTTTAAATGACAATTAAATATTAAGATGAATTATTGATAACCTTTGTATTTGTGCAGACAGTAACTTAGCTTTATGCGAAATTTCAAATATTTCAGCAGTTGCTTTAGCTTTGCGGCGAATAATTCTTAAGTTTTTCTTTTCCTTCTTCATTTCCCCCCATTTTGGCTTTTCACCCTGTTCTTGGTCTTTGGAAAAGTTAGGTTTACCTTTAGAATTTGGCACCTTACTAAATTTTCCTTTGTTGCCTTTTACAAAAGTACCTTTTGTTTTATTAAATTTGTTTTCTTTATTATTTGGCTTTGACTGCGAATCAAATTTTTTGTTTTTACCATCTGTCTTGATTTTGTTTTTAAACTTGTCTTGGTTTAACTTTCCAGATTTAGTTTGTGTTTTAGTCGATTCATTTTCCTTTTGTCCTGGTTTTGTTTCTTTAAACTGAACTTTCTTTTTTTTGGATGCTCCTGTATCAACTTCGGAACTTTTTCTTTTAGTCTTCAGCATTTTTTGTTTTTAGCCTTAAACTTTTTCAAAATTAAGTAAATACTCAAGTCTTGATATAATAAAAGCAAAACTTGTTTTATTCTTACTAGATTAATAGTTTAAAAGATAGTGCACATTTAAAATTACGGTAAAAGTCAATTAAATATTAGTCAATTTAAATCCACGTGCAAATGAAGTACGCGATCATTAATATGTGACAGTGACACTGTCAAAAAGTATCTGTCAAATTGAAGGACTCAAGTCTCGGAGCAAGGTCCTGAAGTAAAATTTTAGTTAGAAAAGTAACAATAAGTGCACTGACTTAATCTTTCTACCTTAAGTGAAATGCAATGTACTGAAAAGAGACAGACATATTCCATTTCGGCTGTCTTGAAGCAGTTTTATTTCATTTTGATGACCAGTCTGATGACCATCGCTTGTTTTATTTAAAGTGAAATATATACGTGTATTTCTGTTTATATTGTTCGTTTTCGAAAAGATATTTAAACGATAATTTTATGGCTTGCGTTGTTTATGGATATTAAATATAGTAGTGGTGAAAATTGAGATGAAAACAGGAATTTGTCATTTAACAAGTTTGTATTTTGAGTTATTTTTGCTTTATGTGTTATAAACTGATGGATTTAGAAATTTGTGAAACGCCTATGTTTATGCTATCCGTGATTAAAGTAATGAAATCATATAATAAAATATGCCAAATATTGGTTTAATTGTTATGTGCAATCACAATTTCATTATCGATACGACGAACATCGTAGAACACATTACTTATAATATGACTATGACTGTTTCAAATGAAATAAATTGTATTTCTCAACATTCTTGGGTAATACATTCATTTAATTTACATGTTTGTAAAATTCGGTTTATATATAAATTGTTTATTAGGTAACAAAGGCTGTATTTATACAAAGTAGAGTTGTATGTAAGTAATAAAAATTATAGAAATCATAATTAAATATCTTTAAGATAGACGAAGCGGGATGTGTCTGTCTCTAAATTGCGTTTCGCGTAAGTAAAAAAGATCGAGTCAGTGTACTTATTGCTACTTCTTCAGGTAATTTTTTAGGTCGGAGCCTTGATCTAAGGTAAACTTTAACGTGTTTGTCGACATTTAATGTCTAATTAAAAAAAATTAAAGAATAATAATTGATCTATCACACTGTTATTTCAGGGTTAAATTTAACATTTTGAGCTGTTATAGCTATTTAGTATATTTACTGGGATATTCCTATACAGAGGATAACCGCAGAAAGAAAAAATCTAAGTAGAAAATAAAATCTCTATATTTTAGGACTGCTCAAATTGACAAATGAAGTATGTTATTTTATAACTTATTATAAACAAACGGTGGCAAACAATCGATCAAACTCAAACGCATCCGTACGCAAACATCGCCCGCCTTTCAACCCGGCACAGGAAGATGCCGAAGGCTATTAGGACCTACGGTTGGAGGTCCCGATTGCGTACTCTACACACATCAGTAGGGAGAGTTAATCTTCGAGCACGGCATCGAGCTTCGAGCAGTTTTCATCACTTCCAGCTACCGAATGATATACTTACAGTCGTCGGCTGTCGCGGTTTCGGTCAGTATACAAGTACCCGAAGGCCTTTCTCTCCAATATCTCCTGGTCTATCCAAATCGTAAAAAAAAGTTTTTATTTCTATTGTTTGCCAAGAAGACTTTAGTTCTAGAATTACTATTTGATTTTATATTCCCTTCCCTTCAACGTAGAAAGAGCAAACTGTACCTTTAAGTCTAGCAGAGGAGATGGCAATGTTTGGTTCTTGATTTAATTTTGTGAATAATAGTATTTCAAGCTACTGTAAGATCAGATCGACACAATCTCATATAAATTCACTTAAAACTGTTTAAATTTCTCTCATTAAAATATATAAACATCAATTTTTGTGTACAAATATTCTTACGAAATAAGCGCCAGTCAACCTGCAATGTCTAAACACCGATCCGAAAAAGCTACTATACAATTGATTAATGGAGTCAAAAACAAGTATATCGAAAATCTTTTATATCAATACACGCTATTCACAAGATTTTATAAGCGCCTCTATTAGTCTATTTACGAGAATTCTACTTCAATTTGCTCTAATGATCGCGTGTTTATTAATAGACGCTTAAATCTCATGAGCTATGTAACAACTGTACCACCATAATAATTAATCTTCGTATTAGATGCGGCCAACTACGTAGTGTTACGTAGGTAGCGAGCGTAATTCGTTTCCCTTCTCGGAAAAGAAAACCGTGGCCACGCGAACTAAAATTAAATACGCCGAGATACTGGGGTATTATATTAACATAATTAGGAACTGAATTATCATGTCGTTTATTATGAGGTAAAAAATACAATGGATTGATACTTCATATATTTTTTTCTAAATTTATTATATTGTAGTTATATTGGTCTGTAGTTAGTCATAAAATGAGAATAAAATCAATTAAATCAAAATATATTTATTCAAATGGGCCTTTACGAGCACTTTTGATTCGTCATTTTTATATCTTAGTTTGTGAGAAAGCTACCACCGGCTCGGAATGAAATTCTTCTGCTGAGACGAGCTGGCCAGAAGCTCAACTGTTGCTCTTTTAAAATACCATTACAAGCTTAACACAGCTTTAGTACTATATATATGGATAATCCATATAAAATATATTAATATATATCTTGTGTATACGCAAATACTACATATGATTAAATATCAATAATTTACGGATTTGACCGCGTTTGTTGCCCAACCGTCCAAATGTTAATAAGTCGCCCTTACTTTCAGGTAATTGATCCGATCTAGAGCTATATTTACGGAAATTACTTCCAACAGGTGGATTGCATTGATGGCTTGCAGATTGGTATCTTAAACTGTTCGGAAACCTATTTATTATTCTATAATAAAATAAGAATGTAACACTATTTTAATTGCACCAATGTGTATAATAATGGGAAAAGCAGTGTTCTTTTAAACGATTGAAAGTTATCCGTTGCCAAGTTGTATTTTAGTAGAACCGCTGTGTTCAGGCTGCAGTTAAATGCGGACATCTTAATTACGTTACAATATATGATTTATGTCATGTATGATCGTAGAGTCAAGAAGAGTTTGGGTCTAGTGACGTTTAAATGCTGCATCGCACTGTCATGTTATGAGCAAGTGTGTCGCTTATTATAACGCTCGACTTGCTATCTCTTTCTCTCTTCATATATCATTAAATAAAAATGCATCTTCTTCAGCTGGGGTAGTTTCGTAAAATCATTATGAAATTCACTGAATCATCCCCGAGGGGTACAAAAGACTTTCATGAGTTTTCAGAAGGAGAGCATGATCGGGATCATGGCGTTTGTATTATTTTAATGACATTCAATAATCATTAATGAAACGTGTGGGAACATTATAGACGAGTCGAGTTAAGAGTTTTCCTGATGATTAACTAAACACTTTAGATATAACATTAAAATGCCCGTGTTTTGGACTAACCGCTTTAAAATTCTACTCGGATTTATAGCGCGCTTAATACCCAAAGACATAAGATGTCTAGTCATTTTTTTTGTCTCTAAAACATTACCCTACAAGCCGGAACACAGTAATGCTTGCACATTGCTGCTTTTCCGTGGAATAATTGGAGTTAATTTCTCTGAGCGAAATCTGCAAAGGCATTAGAGTTTGTATTTTAATTTAGTTATCTGTATATATACAGATAACAATTGGATAATCGTTTAAATTCAGTTGTTCCGAGAAGTCAGTTTGCAATCAGAGCGAGTCGGATAAATAAACAGCATTCAAAAATCACCCCCCAACAGCATTTTAATAATATTTACAAAGCTACGGCTTCGTAATTATGCTTAATTGACCACCGAACTGGCCGTCAAGAAAAAAAAAAGGTTAGAAAAAAAAAACGATGAGAAGCGGCCACGCATTATGTTTTTTTAATGCCCCCAGCCACCGTATCGCGTAATAACGCCGAAGGCTGTTTATCACGCCCACGCGGTCCGCCGCCGCAGCCGTTGAGGCCGGCTGTTTCCCGGAATCCCCGTTTCCGATTCCGAAATACTGCGCGCGGCCGTACCGAGAAATCACGTCGGGCGTTATTCTGGGGCGGTGCCGTGTAAAACCCGAAACACGTAGCTTTCTAGCGAGGTGCCACTGCGGCCGTTATAAATAATCGGTACGGGCGAGGAGGAGTCGCTGACCCTACTTTACTGAAATCGCCGAGAGCACACTGCGGGTCGATCGCCGAATTAATACATACGTACCGATTGGTATGTTCCTTTTTTATTTGACAATGACGTGCGTCCAGAGGGATTTGTGGTAAAATCCGCTCATAATTTATGTTTCCAATAAAATTATATTGTATCTACGTGATTCAGTTGCAATATATTTTTTATTGTCATATTCAAATACGGAACTCGAGAGATGCGTCATGTTTAAACAAATACAATGGAACTATTTTCAAGCTTAATTTTTTTAATTTCACTTTTTTAAAGTTATCAAATTCAGCGAAAATATTGGCGACATGCAGCCTGTTTTAACCAATCACGATAAGTGAATGAAACATGTTATGATTTCGAAAATTCGTTTATTATTGACATACCACGATACATCGTAACATTTAAAATTCAATCGTACAACCAACGTATGTATACAGTACGATAACTAGCATGATTAAACAATTAAAATAGGCGTCTCGTTAAAACTATTTACAAGCTTGAGGAATAGCATGAAGGATTAGTGACGTGCCTGAGTGTATGCGTTCCGTTCATTCGGGGAAATCGTTCTTAAGCTCAATGATCTGATACGAATTGTCCACGAATCCACATTTCATAGACAACATGCGCATCACTAATCCGTCATTCATGCCAGGACTACATCGTTGTACGTTAAAACGTGTCCGAAAGAAACATTTGCATTGTTCGTACAAAAAAAAATAGGGAAATGCATAGAGTGTATAAAAAACAACACTAATATGTAGATCATTTAAATCAATCAGTCAAAACTTAATACGTATTTATCAAAGGCAAGTGTTATTTACTAAATACAAAATAATTACGTACTCTAAATGTTTATACAATAAAACATACATATTCTAAGGTATATACATAATTTCGTTAACAAATTCATTACTTAATAGTAATTTTACAAGCCAATATTTTATTATCCTTATAAAACTATTCAGATTTAAATTAACGCTTACGCTAAAATTGGTGCTAATAGTACAATTAAAAAATAACAAACAGCTGCTGTGACAATGGCATGATATATTTAAAAAAAAGGCGCTCGCGGTACGTCGAAATGGGCTTATAATCTGTGGCGCGACTGTACAATACATTTTATTTAGAAAAAGCCACTTTCTCACGACAAAAGCTAATTCCGGCGTACTCCATGCATTATGGATAAGCGGTGCGCACGGGGAGATTATGTCAAATGGCCATTAATCAATCCCGGCATTTGTTATACGGGCCCACTAAGCCTCGGACGCTTCGCGGGCCGCTTGACTTTCAATGCGGCGGTTAGGTACATAATACGATGGAGATAATATCCACTTGTACACCAATCTAGATCTATTGAGGTCTGATTCATGCTTAAGGGCAAGAACCGGCTTACACTAACTAAAACGACGCCTAATTCAACACGCACGACACTCGTTCACTTCACACGCTCTGCAGGGCCGAAACGGAACACGGGTATTCGACAAAAGTGGCGGGAAAACAACGCAATGACATTTGTTGACATTTAAAAATGAAAAAAAAAATATAGTCTATTCCCAGCGTTGGAGGAACAGCGCTGTACAGTCGTAGTACATACGAAGGGCTCACGGTTTTAGTATTCCAACGCCAATCGCGCGGCCGGGTTATTCCGGACGATTAGTAAGCTGAATTTAATCCACGTATACTAACGCGAGGGCCCGGGCGCGTACAGCTAGTTCGTCGGAACCTAACTGTCCGCCGACGTTCGGCATACAAATGGCGATAAAACGTTACACATAAAGGCGCCGCCGAAAAACCGAAAAAAAAAAAACTTCTAGAGACGGCGAGTGCTCCCGTTTCAACGACGCCCGTCACGTTTGCGGTGACACGCGCGAATACAACACTGCCGACATTTGGACTGTATTAATCCACTCAAAAAAAAATGAATATTTTTTTTTTTTAAATATTTGTAACAGGTCATGTTTAATCAATCAGTCGGTGGCATAATTTTAGCGCGTGATGGTATGGCCGAAAAAAGTTTTTTTTTTTTAAATAAATAACGAAAGTTTAAAACTCGAATCGGTGTTCTAGAACGCTTTCATTCGTTCGACAGGGGAACGTGTGACGTTCATTCACTCTGCCCAGGTACGCGGTGAGCGAAGGCGGGGTGGTTTCCGAACAGTCATTCATTACAAAAGCACATTCGTTCCGCACCCGAGCTCGACTCGCCGGCGACGGTAATCCTTCCGAGATGGGAGAATTAATTCAGGACATTTAGGCTGATTTATTACCGACTTTTTCATACTTTTGGTCCACGACACACGAGTAAGTATCCCGCTGGTTCTTGTGGATTCAACCGGCATCTGCTTACTGCATACGGGAAATACGAAATTCTTAAAATCTTCTTTCTACTTAACATTACTTTTAAAAACAATCCATCTTTTTACTTAATTGAAAACAATCCCTTAAAAATTTCCTTATGATTCTCTACTTTAATATTTCTATCTATTATAACAGCTAGTAAACAATTATGCAACGAAATAAATACACATGACGACACTTTACAGACCATAACAATTGTAAATGATCGATAAACAGAACAAGATTATTAGATAAAATTTAAGAAAAATCCACAACAATCTATCAAGTCCATCCAGTCATGTTGATGACATCTCATTAGCGATAAATCTCATTAGCCGATAAACTGTAATCGATGATCATCCAATAAACACTTTATAGCACGAAAATACGCCATATACTACGCCTAGCTTAATATTTAGCACCACCCTTAGGCACGCTCATCACATTCTTACCTAAACCTATCCAGATCTAATACAATAAGGGATTGTCATTCGTTAATAACCATATAACTATTTGTATATAAAATCCATAGAAAGCGTGCACGTCCTATACTAGTATCATCCCATGACATAGGTGAAACGTGTACACCCTGATTTTATGGCTTTAGAAAGCATCATGCCATCAAACAGTCTCATGTTTTGTCAATACATTTAAACTTACTCTCATCTTGGACATATAAAATCATTTACAGAAGTTTAACTTCGTTAAAAATTTAAACGTACACAAAATTCAAGCAGTCTCCAATATTTTTCTTAGAGGATGGTCACTTGTAAATTATAAAAAAGCGTATCGTAGCAAATCGTGAGAATTTGATAAATTACGCTTCATGTCAACGAAAAGGTATTTAAATACTAGCTACACATTGTATATGTAAATAATCTCCGAATTTCTAAATATAGACAACATAGTTTTTTTTTTAGAACTCTATCACAATTCAACAAATGAATAAGCAAATACACGAATTTCCTTAGCTAGCTTTAAACGGACGCTATAACTTTAAATGCGGCAACATTATAAATTTACTACTACGCATTACGTACTCGCATTTGGGTCACTTCAAAGTCGAATACTTCAAACATCACTCGGCGTCAGAACATCTATCTAGCGAGGCGCTAAAATTTAAAATACAACAGCTTCATAGATCCATTATAAATTAGATATCCGAGTTTGAAACGGTTTAGAAATCAAACTTCAATCGGTGTGAGAGGGCAAGTTTGATGAAGTGTGCAACAAAGCGAAATAATTTAAAATACAGTCAGTTTGGGTAACTTTGAACACTTTTCTCAGATTTTCCCTATATTGAAACTTTAATGTATCGATTGCACTATTTTGTAGTGTGGTAAATGTTCTTTCATACCTAAAAATTTAATCAGATTACAGAACTCCTTGAGGCATTAATATTTTAATGGCCATTCAAAGTTACAACGACTTTCGGGTAACTTTGAATTGTGTATACTGGACACTAAAAATACTTTATAATTCACTAATGATTTGATTTGGGTAACATTAAACTGTCATTTCGAATAAAAATATATGTACAACCGTGCACAGAAAAGACGCTAAAGTTTTGAAAACTTATTCACAATTTGTTAATTTTATACATTTGAGAATTCGAACATCTACACGTTCCACTTTATATAATTATTCAATTAATTATAGCAAAACTCCTTGAAAAAAAAAAAGATAAATCTTTGAACAGGTTCTATTCAAAGTTACACGGAAATTCAAAGTCACCCAACATGACTGTACGCCAGCGCTGAATTCGAAATGCGAACACGAAGACATTTGAATTCGGAACACTTTTCGAAATTCGAATGGCGCAAGCGTCGCCGGTTCCGGGGTGGGCGTCCGGCGCGCTCGTCCCACAATAATTCTGGAAACGCTAATCGGCGCGGGCCGGCCGGTTGATAGTTCGCGGCGCACCTTCCCAGAAGCGAAAGCGAGACGGCGTCGGCTAGTGGGAAACGCGATTATCCTAATGGCCCCCACAGCACGGGAGGAAAGGGCCCTTCCCGATCGACGCAAATAGAAATTCGTATTGGACGTGAACTCGCTAATAATAGACGACGCCGAAGATGTACAAGCGTTCTAAAACGGGCGAACGCGAAATATTTACGTTACTACTCGCAACGTTAGGCGATAACGGCTCTAATGGCTTACGCAATAAGGGCCGTGATCGTGTACGCTGGCCGATAATTATAGTGTTGTGCTATTGGCGCCACTTGTCGATGGTTAAATTGCTGTCGCCTGCCCAACTTTAAACGGACAATTCACAAGAGACAAGAACGCATGGCGGTCGGGCCGTCGATAATTCCGGCCGATATTACGACTCGTTTCCTAGAAGGTGCGCGCCTATTAAACCGAACAACGGCTTCGGAACGAACCGGTCGCATAAATATCAATAAATAATATTATATATTTATCCTTCGGAATCTCAAATGCACCATAAATCGAACGTACATAAACTGAGCCGTTAGATTTCAAATCGCATCAAGTCCACTTTTGACACAAGGCCAATTTTTGTTCATATTTAAAAGAAATAT
>DWHQ01001368.1:0-10968 GCA_018247955.1 Eurytides marcellus marcellus | reverse complement strand
AGAAGAGAGCTTATTCCTATCTCAAAGGCCGGCAACGCATTTGCAAGTCTTCTGATGTTGCGAATGTCCATGGGCGGTGGTGATGGCTTGCGTGAGCCGCTTGCTCGTTTGCCTACTAATCCTTAAAATTACATTTAGAACTAACATAGCAAGAGAATTAGCTCGTTTTAAAAATTACTCTATTTGTCCCAGTGAGCTTCGTTCGTAAGATTTATTTACAGATTGAACCAAATCGTAGTTTTCGGCATGAACAAGTGCTACCATATGAACACTGCGAATACCCTTTTCTGCTAGAACTGTTTGTTGATGATTTGATGTTGAAGTCGAAATCCTTTTTCGTCCATATTATTGACTTTTTCTTCTGCAGTGTAGTTATACGATTGCCTTATTCAGTTTTTAAGCTCTTGCTGGGTTCATTATGTTCTTTGGAGGAGTTTTCCGTTCTTTCATCTCACAACAGTCAAATTTAATTCTGACCATAGCCCTCGTATCTTTTTCGTTGGTGGAGTCGTCATACTGATGTAAAAGAAAATAAAACTTAACACGTTCAGTGCCACCGACTCGCCCTGCGAGTTCAACTTTATTTGTTCCACTGTTTGTGGCACTGAACGTGTTACAAATTAGCCTTCAAAGTATTCCATAAGCAAAATAACCCCGGGCCCGGGCCTTGTTACCCTTCATAGCTCTGGGCCTTACTTGCCAAATTCAGTGTTTAAAAATAAGAATAAAATAGTAAACACTTATTAATTAGCTTCAGATCATTTTAAAATAAAAATTATCTTCGCTTTTATTTTTTGAATGCTTTGGCAACAAAAAATAATAAGTGTTGCCGCAACTACACAGGAACATTTGTCGATTGATACCGGCATAATGGTGGCGCACGCAAAATGCAGTGATATTAACAACTAGTTGTATTGTCAATGAGTGGGTCAAAGGGCCAGCGTATTTAAACTACTGTAACTTGTATTTTTGAGATGTGGGCCTTCTTACCCGCCGGGCCATAATTACATTACTCATTTTGATAATATCCTACAGCTTTCTAGTTTTTATTGCTTCATCGTGCACAAATCAAATCACGCCGCACTTACACATGTATTACGTAAAAAATCTTTTACAGCTCAATTTTACCATGGTCTAATTCTCCGACATTTCAAAGGAATGTTCATAATGTACCAATGGTGCATCGGTTTTTTTAAACAAACGTTAATTTTTATCATTAGTCTACATATTGTTACGGCACGTCACAGACTATGGACTCTGTAGTATTCAAAACGTCGGGAATTTAAAATCAAATTAAACGCGATAAATTCCGTAAATAAGTTTCATAGTAGCGAAGTGTATTATACGCGTAAATAGTTATATATTTTTTATTATAGATGCAATATTTTAACAACTTTTTAACTACAACTTGATTAAAAATTTCCATAATAAGCTCAGTTTTCGTATAAAACGAAATGAAAACCAATAATTCTTAAAAGTATTCAAAATTCAACTAAAGAAAATGTTATTCAGAGCAATGTGAGTGTCAATACCAACTTATGAAAACCAATTATTTGGTCTAAATTCAGTGTCAGCAGTATAAGAAATGAATATTAGATGATAGAATATTAGAAGAATTTTAAAAGGATAAAAGTAGTGAAAATATGTTTTCAACTTCTTAGCTAACATAATTAAATATTCCAGTCTAGAAATAAAAATTTTTTTCCTCTGACTCTCAACCGGTTAAATATTTTGAACCGGTTGAGAGTCAGAGGAAAAAATAAGCCATATTTATGTTATGAAACATAATTTTGTTTAATCGGTAAAATAACCTTTACATCATTGTCTACAAAAATCTTAAAATTACAGAATAAATGGACGGATTACATTAAATTTAATGAGTTAAAACTAAATAGACAAACAGACACTCACATTTAAGGCACTTTGCGTTACGAGTAATTTTAGTCTATGGTCAGTTGTGAAATCTCTCTTTTAAGATTAATAAAACGAATGATCTGCTTGTGCATAGCTTGTTTCATGTCATAAAATTTTGAGGCTATTTAGGTTTTTTTTTCTATGCGAAAATATGGAAGACGGGAGAATGAATGAAGAACGAGTGTACTCCACTCTTTGTAACCTGACAAGTACATTCTACGCAAATTAAAATTTAAAATAATTGATGAAGGAGTTAAAAACATTCATAATTACCGACCAAAACTACTATGATTTTTCGGGATCTCTTAGGCGCGCAGTATGAAAAAAATATATTTTATAAATGTCATAACATTCATAAAATGTCATCATTAATTCTATATTTGCTTTTATTACTCCGATTTGTATCTTAGAATTACTGCTTTTCACCTTTATTAATACCGTATAGTAATATAATACAAATTGTGAACTTAGGGTGAAAAACAGCCTAGACAACTGACAAACAAAAATATAAATTTTGACATCAGACCATAAATTTTCATACCACTGAAACGCAAAAATCCTGTGCAGTGATAGTTCCGAAATTATTGACGATAGTTATGGTTTTTCTCTGACTTAAATTCGATTGTTAGAACCTAGCTCGCTCAATAACCGAAGTAATTCTAATATTTCAATTTGCGATTGAACAGTTAGTAATATACAAAATTATATTACTGTTAATATGAATTTGAGTATAATTGACATAACTTATGAAACTTATAAAATGAATACAATATCAGATCTACTTAACCAGCCTTTAAAAAAATTGTGCATATCAAACATAAAATAGAAAATGCAATTATCATAACACAATAGTTATCGCACAAGTGGTCTGTAAAATGTAAAAAATGTTAATCATATTTTTATAACGTCATTTAAATCAATGAACAAAATTAAAGAGGTTATGAATACTATAATAGAAACTTAATGTCTATAATAAGTAAGGTGTTGCTGTTGTTGCTGTAACTGGTCACGTAACTGATGCAATGCATGTTCAGGTTGACTGTGTTGCATTTGAGCAACTAAATTTTTAGCTTCCAAGCGTAGCTCATATAGTTTTCGGGCTTCCAGGAATAAAAGTATTGCTGCAATTCCTAAAAATTAAGTTATTTATATATAGAGATACATAAACAATTTGGCTGATAACCGACAACAAAAAGATGTCATATACAACAAGCTACGTTTTCAGTAAAATTATACTTACCGAATAGTATTAATGCAATAACAGCAAATGCGTATGACCATGAGAGTACATTGAATGATGGATAAAGCAACCAGTCGCGTCGATAACAATTTCCACCAAAAATTGCAACAGCCAAAAACAGAAATGCGCCTTTAAATAAAGAGTAATGACATTACTACAAAAATAAAAACATCATATTCAGATCTTTAAAAGTAGTAGAACATTATGCTTAGTCCGCCTATATAATACTCACTACCATTGAATTCAGTACTGCTGAATTCAATAGTTGTTTTTTTTTATGGAAGTAAAAAACAAGCTGCTTGCTCGTTTGCATGCTTACTGGGTACAACCTGATGAAAAGCAATAACCACTGCTCATGGAAATTTACTATGTCGAACGTTTTGCAAATGAGTTGCTGGCCTTTAAAGTGGATATAGTAATAAATAATAGGGAAGGGCAGGAAAAGGAGGAGGCTAGAAAAGAAAGTTGGAGTGTGGACGTAGCCCTCACTTACCAGACAAAACATTGATTTTCTGTGAGGTTGTGGTATTTATCTGGTTTAAGCCGGCTCATTCCTACAACTGTTAGTGGTTTGAAAGACCGTTAGTGGTGTGATAGCCATAGAGAAAGACCATTAAATACCTTTCCAGTTTAAGTTTTTTAAGAAGTTAGATCTATAAAAGTCATCATGATGTAAAAAATTAAACAAATTACACATAGCTTAGCTCACATTAATATAAACTAGTGGACCACAATTATTAGTATTTATATTATAAAATATTTAACATAACTCTTTTGTTTAATACACCTATTATCTTTGATTTGATTTGATAAATGAGTGTTTGATATGGAAAGCAAGAATGTAAATTACTGTATTATTTTATCTAATTTAACAGATGTTATAAATATCTAAACTGAAAAAGTGGTATTGTGTTCTTTTTAAGTATTATTAAAATTAATTGTGTATATATGTCAATAACTTACTTGATATTGCAACCATAGCAAAGGAAGAAGAGACAAATATCCATTCATAGCGTAGTACCGTCCTTAAGGGCCAACGAACAATTACACATGCCAACAAAACTTGAGCAGTAAAGGACAATATTAAAGCCAAAGTAACAAATGACTGTACAGCCATTAACCAGCCAGGTAAAAGCCACTCTCTAATAACATAGTACTCCTGAAAGACAATTAAAAAGGTCAAGAAATTGCTTCGAAGCCACAGCTGCACTGCAATTATTATGATTGACATCTTCATAAAAATATAGTCAATACCAGCTCTTAATTATGGGGGTATTTCACACCTATTATATTATTTGTCTTATGTGTGAATCACAATTATATAATGTGAAACTAATAATATTAATATATATCCCATAATTATTATACAAAAGTTATATGGGTATTTAATGATCAAAAGCCGTAATAGAACGGTAAGTCTACAAAGCGATATTGTCAATCTGTAACCTGAGTGAAAGATAAGATTGCATTCACTGTTTATGTCAAAGCTGATACTTATACAAAGAAATTAAGTCAATCACTGGAAGCCTAATCAATCCAAAAATCAATTTATCAAATATTTATTTCAAATGCTAAATACCTTCCACTTACAAAGTTAGCTAAATATATTTATAAAACATAGCAAATAAAGTTATTTTCATTATACTTCACCTATTTCAAAGAAATTAGACAATTTGACTATAGCATTTGTGTGGAATTTAAGTGATAGAATATTTTTGTCTCTAACAAATATTTCAATATGAAGAAGACTTTAATGTTAAAATGACATTTGTTAGATATACAATGTTTTACTAGTTTTTCAGAGACCAGGTCTATGTATTTAATCACCACAGGTTTATCAAATGTTCATAACATGTACACTATTTGCGTAAATAACACAAATCTGCCAGACATATTTATATTCCATATTAATTTTTATTATGACCAGCATGTCTCAATTTACTTCATTTTGTGACATATGCTGATTATATCAGGATATAAGATTTATCCCGGTCTAAAAAATTATCTTACTTTATTGCTTACCTCACTGAATATATAATGGCAACCATCAAATTGTTTATCATACTGAAAGGAAGGAAAACGAAAACGATCAAAGCAATACTCCCATAACCCCATATGTTTGAAAGGTGAAAACATTTCAGAATATGACTCCATCCAATAAGGTCCGGCAAAAGATAGCAGGAGAAATAAGCCTGCAATATATGTAATGCTAGCTCCAATCAAGGTGGCATCTAAAAATAAAAATAACAATGATTACGCTTAGAACTAACTTTTTGGTTCTTGTCATTACGTAATAAACATATTTATAACTTAATTTAAATCACATTAATGCATTGTTTACAAACAAATTAAGGGCGTGCCCAAGTATACTTACTCGATGCCTTTGGATATTCATTATTAGCGGTCATCGTGAACAAATTTATTAATAAAGTTAAGAACTGCTTATACCAATTTTCTTATTGTTTTAATTGAAAATAAGTACAGCTTATAATAATGATCAAAATAACAATTCAAAACCACTAATATTTATCCGTTTATCCGCCTTAGTTGTTAACTTACTTGAC
The DNA here is from genome assembly GCA_018247955.1 of Eurytides marcellus marcellus. NCBI lineage: Eukaryota > Metazoa > Arthropoda > Insecta > Lepidoptera > Papilionidae > Eurytides > Eurytides marcellus. The sequence continues at coordinate 5,250 of DWHQ01001368.1, read as the reverse complement.
AGACTGACAGACACAACTTACAAGTCAAACAGCATTTTTTTAAATTGAATTGTACGACAGAGTGTATCGAAGTGTGTTGACGAAATTTTTATTACCATAATTTTTTTACGTTTAATGGTTTCAAATCACACTTATTCTTTCATATTTGTATACTATTTTTTAAATCTAATAAAAGGAATTCATGTTTTTTTTTAAACTACGAGTAACATATGTAGGACTTCTTCCTACATAAGGAAAACTAAACAACTGTAACAAGAACAACGGTTGAACGTTATCTTATTATTTTTCTTTCATTAGATTTTTGTTTAAATACCATTCTAAGATAATTTATGCATTTGAAAATTATCTTACCTTGTCAAAAGATTTAAAAGGAAAATATTATATTCGAAATATTTGCCAAATATCCTTAAGAAACTCCTACTTTATAAAACCTACATCCAATCTATCATTTCTTACGCCAAACCCCCATTCGCTCATATCCACAGTGTTACTTGAATAAACTTCAGGTAATAGAATATAAATTTATCCACACCGCATCCGGTGCAAAGTAGTAGTGCAACAGCGTAAGGTCAAGCTACATAGTGATTGTAGACTGCTGACAATAAGCGAACACTTCCGTGACCTAACTAAATGGTTGTTCGCCAGGGCCGAATCCCATTCCAACTCTCTAGTGATAGCGGTATCAAATTTGGAAAAACATCGCAACGCCCTCCACGACTCGGTCGAGAAAGAGGTCGAAGGCTAATAGGACCCACCGTTGCGGGCCCAGTTCGCACAATCTACACACACAAGTAGAGAGAGAGAGACACTAATATACAAAGAGAAAAGTTAGTTTTTGAGCATCTTAACACACTCACACTGCCCATACTCGATTCACCCGGGTCCCGGAATGATTCTCACCGACCCCAGCTACCGATTGATAAACATACAATGTATGGCCGTTGCAATTTCGATTCGTATAACGGATCCTAAGGTCCTGGCTAAGCAGCCGACTATCCCCTAATTTTGTTATATACAAGTATGTCTTCATGAGAAACTCCGCATTTCAATGGATTCGGTGTTCCGATGAAGCTTTATAGTTTTGTTTATTTTTTTATATTTTTGTTAGCTGTGTTTTTTATTCTTTATAGTTTTGTTAGCAATACAAGTTGTATTGCTTTTAGCTTTTTAAAATTATAAAAAAAAATCATAATTAAAGCTAGTCTTATTCCTTTTATGTACTGAAAACTTTATTAAAAAATAAATTTAGCTTTTATCGAGACTCAATTTTTCCAAAGACTCTTATTACAAAAATATATAAGAATTTTAAATAAACCTGCGAATTATCGAGCACGTTGTCTTCCAATTAAATCGACCAAAAACTTCTGATTAAGGTTCTGTCGATTGCGCTTCAAGCCGAGGTACGAACCTCATCACTTTGTCGTGATGCTCAAACGTTGTTTCTCCTGAATCCGCAGACCTATTCCGTTGAAGATTTGATTGACGCCAACCACACCATAACACAAAAAGAACTTTTTAATTATAACATAATCTACCATGAAAAGGTAACACGGCCGTTAAGTGATTCTTCTTCAAATTATCGTTCAGATTATATAAAAAATGTTCGAAATACGCTTTTGGCCGACTCCACATCCCCGCAAACTTCGCCAAGAAAGTTTTGCGTGACAATGTGTTCTTATAGGCAAGTGTGTTGCTTACCATTAGGCGCAAGACTTGTCTCGTCACCTTACCTCTTTAGAAAAATATTCTACATAAACTACAGATTATCAGTAACAAGTTCACCCGCTCTGCAATCTGTGCAGCATGCCATCAGTTCAATGTTGACTTGCTATGGAATATTATACAATAGCATTATTAATTGATATTAATTTGTTGGTAATGCATTTGCATACCGATTTTATCGATCAAGAATTGGCCAATTGGTTTCATTTATCTGTTTTTACCATAGGATAATTTTTAAATGGCTTGCCGTATCGTATAATCAATTTTATTTTGTGTGATCAACACTTTTAAAAAAATATGCACTTAGCGGGTTTTCGCAGCCATCGATATGTTTGGAATCGTGATGAATTCCTTTGCTGATCGATTTTAAGCACAAATATCATTCAACACAAGGTATTTAATTGCACCTGCATCTTTGGGCTTGTTTTATGTCTGAAAAAACCGTGTTCTAACTTAATCCTCACGTTATATCAACTTGAAAAACCTTAAGTTGTTCCATAATTATCTTACAAAAGAAATGTATTAGTAAAGGCAGTTTAAAAATAACTCTATCAAAGCTTCGTGTTATCATTACAAGCTATCAAAATCATAATTTTAATAGTGCACAATCAAGCTATTAGAGTTAATCTTATTAGAATAGCTCGATAATGGCATTTAATGAGTACCTTTACCCATTTTTCTTTTAAAAAAAAGTTGAAGCAACAATCTTATGTACAAATTGTTATCCTTTGATGCAATTAAATTATAGATAGAAGATAGAAATATTCTGTAGGTTTTGGATACCTCCAAATTTCACATAAACATGGCGGGATGTACCTTTGTAGAAAACAATAATTTGAAAAACCTGTTCATGTTAAAATAAAACATAGTTTTTTAGCAGGTTTAAAAAAACGAAATTTAGGAAGATTTACATGCAGTTTTCAACCAATACAATTCTTTAAAAAGCGTTAAGTACTTTATCCAAAGAGTACATTTTATAGTAGAGACTGACATGACATGACTTTATCGACTGAAGTGCATCTGCACTACCATCTGGGTACAAAAAGTAACCGAACAAAACCGTCGCTTGCGTCGTGCAGCGATGCCCGCGACCCGTTGTCTGCGTAGCGTCTACAAAGTTATTGATCGAGCGTGTAGTGGGCGCGCCGCGTTAAAGGGCGCCAATGTAATTGCAAAACGTTCGACATTGCAAATGTCCATGGACAGCGGTTATCCGCTTGCTTTCCATCAGGTGAGCTGCTGGCTCGTTTGCCCGCCTACTCCATAAAAAAAAAGTTTCATCGAAGCTTTGTACATTTGGGTAAATACTCAGTTATATAAAGTTTTCATTTAACGTAAAAACAGAAATAAAACACGCTTATATGCTTAAATGTTTTTCATGTGTTATTTTAGTAAAAATAATATAAATTACAATGTATATGTATACATGAAATAATATGATTAATATATACGAAAAGACACCTACAAAAATATTTTTAAAACATACAATTTGAGAAAAAAATCCTAATTATTAATAAAACAAATTTTACATAAAGAATAAAAGTTGTACTAAGCAAATTATATTTGTATTAAAACATGATATAATTAAAAGCTATAAAACGTCAACTGTAGCAGCCAATAAGAATAAAATTGGCATCGAGTGATGTATAGTTAACCACAAAGACCCAAACATTTTTTATCAAATTGATTAACCTGTTACCTACCATATTTAGCAATACTCTTCTTTTATTTTGTATTTTTTACTTTGTACGTGTATTGTTCAATTATGCGCTAGCAATTCAAAGGTATATTAAATTATCAGAAAGAAGATACAGCCATCATCAAACATAAGTTGGTCAAAATAAATTTTTGGTTGGACAGGAATAATTTGAAAAACAAGATCAATAACTACTACTTATGCCAATCCTTCTGTATACAACAGTGTGGGATAACTGAATTTACTATAGTTCTTATGATAAATTAAGAATCTTTTTATTTTCTTAAGAAAAAAGATAATTTAAATCTTCTTAGCAACTCATCTACAAAAATATTTATATTTAGATATATTTTAGCTTATTTGTGAACCTAAAAAATTAAGTAATAAATATTTAAGATTGGAATGGCTACACTAAATTTTAATACCTCACTCAAACTTAAATTTGATTTTGTATTTTAACAGATATGAAACTTATCTGTAAGAAATTCCTAACATTAACATACTAAGATATCAGTTTAAATTGTACATTGGACACATTTGGTGATTAAAGCAATACTGGACGGAATATTACTAGTTGTAATGTCACATAAATAAAAGCAAACAACATAATTGAAACCTGGTTGGAATGATAAATACACATCTTTTCTACTTACTAAACAGATCTTTTATACATTTTTTCCATTGTAAATAATTAATTGTCATACCCTAAACATACATACATATATGTAAATTATTTTAAATTGACAATTCTTAATTAAATTAAAACACATTACACTTATTTTTTAAAAGAGAGAAAATATAAAAGAATTAATAATATATAATCTTAATGTAAACTGGTAGTTCAGAATAATTGCTTTACTGTGCTGATAAAATGGACGGATAATATAATAAAGCCTCCCCTGCTTGGCAGGCTTTTTGATTTTGACCACTGACTTCCATGCAGCTTTAACACCGGTGGTTAGGCTTTAGACTCATGTTCCATTTCAAAACGGGCTTGAGATTCTTTCAGTCTGTTACGTTTTTTAGATTGGATATTTGCTTCTGTCAAGAAGAGAGCAGATGTTATAATGCATGCCACAGATCCCACTACACCAAGACCGAATGACCAACCTGTAATTTGATAAAATTTCTTAGGGTTTTCTGCTAATTATAGCTTCAATGAGCAATTTTATTAAAATTATATTGATTTGCAGATTATAGAAATTTGTAGCTGCTGTTGCTGATCTACATGTCATAAAATTCTTATAGAATAATTTGTAGCTTAAGGAAACAAATGTTTACTACTGATTGAGAAAAAGCATAAAAATAACTAGCAAGCAAGCGTTTCAGTTCTTACCAAAGTAATTATTGGGATGTCCTGGCATCCAGCCTTCAGTGTTACCAAAGCAGGCAAAAACTATCACAGCTATGCAACCACTTATTCCTAAAAATACAATATTACAAATGTCAATTAAGTACAATACAGTTTCAGAGATTTTACCAGTAGTAAACTCACCAGCGGTCAGCATTATGTATCCAATACTTTGTATGATTAGAACAAATCTGTTCTGATCAGGCCCACAACATAAAAAGAAGATAAGTACCAATATAGTAGAGATAAGGACCCCCAATAAACAAATTGTGAAGAAGAATTGTGTTGCTATCATAAATCCTGAAAGTATTAATAGATATTTGGTTTACAAAATTCATGATAAAAATATTTTCATTAACATAACCTTTGTATTTATAATATCAAGCTGTTGATACATTTATAAATGTGTTAGTTACATTGTTATTTCTAAATAATAAAAAACAACAAGATATATAAATTTATATAATTATTAGTTATAAGT
>DWHQ01001367.1:0-10968 GCA_018247955.1 Eurytides marcellus marcellus | reverse complement strand
ACATACTATATTTCGATCGCAATCTCTGTCTTTTTCTCTCTTTTTTCTTTGTCTAACTCGTCCAATACGTCTCCAGACTTTAAAATCACTGTTAAGATCATTTTAGGTTCTCTAGGCTCCTAAGTGTTAATACAGCGGACCACGAATAAGTCCTTCAATGTCGCGCGCAATTATAGCACTTAATTGTAAAATGATAACTGCTATAATAGCATGCGAGGATTAGAGTTATGAAGTCATATGTATATTGGGGTGTAAAATGTATTTGTCGTAGACGAGATAAAGCTACAGTTATGTTATCGTCATAACAGTTCCATTGCGTGAGAAAAAGCATTTCACAGCTTATGTTTGTTAACATTTCATCGAGGCTCGACTGTACAAAGAGAACGTAGAGAATTTTATTTTTGTAACATCTTGGAGATTCTATTTCGAATAAAAATAAACTGTCCGACTGTTCGTGCTGTTTCATTTTCCCAATTATTTCACAATTAACATGTGACAGAATCTATACTCCGACTAGGTAGTACTACGTGCATGAACACACTAGGAAGTCGAGAGCGGTGGGGTAAAATTTGATGAAGACATAAAAATTGTCATGCACTTTGCCATCACGGCGAACGAATAGATTACAATAAAGTCGTTTGGAGAAGTAAGTATATGTTTAATTTGAAAAAAAAAATAGAGAATGAGCACAATTTTACATATACAGAGTTGATATTTTGTATGGGGCAGTTAAGACAGTACAGTATCTATTGTAATTACTATCTAGCTTCGTTGCCTTATGCAGTAAATTGAGTATCGACTTACTCTACTACAACATTATTACTGCTACAGATGCGTGTTACTGTGGAATAGCATTACAAACATTTAACACGAGACAGTTTCGAAACACGTGCTTAAACCGCTGAAAACAAATTAAAGGGATATTTGAATAAACATGTTCAAAACTATAGTTATGCATTGATTTTCCTGCTAATATACCGGCGGCATACCGCGTGACATTTCATTTTGGTCACGACACATTGTACGTTCTCACATAAAATATTTTGCTTGTCAGATATCCGAAATGGCAGCATAGTATCACCAAGTCGACAAATATGACAGAAAATAGAAAGCTTTATTCGCAACAATACCTAGGCGTGGCTTGCAAAGTTGTCAAGGACGAAAGTTTCTATTTTAATTACTAAAAATAAATAATTTCCGTATAAATTATCCTCTAACGTTGGATATTATAAAAAGATTTTAAAAGAAAGGAAGAGAGAAAAGAAATTTAATTGGCACAAATGCCGCCGGCGTACAACAAAACAAGTAAAATAGTATAACAATTAAGATAACAATAAACATCTATAATTTATGCAAACTACTGTACGCCATGGGTAATGTCAAAAAAGGTAATTGCTCAGCATAATGTTGGTATAAAAAACTACAACGCTGATTCTCAGCGACAACCACAAACTGTATTCACCAAGTAGTAAGCCGACGTCAAGCGTTTGACGACTCCACAATTTGACCATCAGAAAACTACATTGAAATACTTGTTAGCGTGTTATACAAGAAATCAAACAAAATATATGTATTTTGAACAAATTACATTAAAATACACAAAGAAAAAAAAATGGGTTCGAGGAATTATTGAAATATAATAATTAAACATAATAAACAACATTTACAGTAAATTTGTTCGCACTTGGGTTTTTAATACGTTTGTTATGTTTTAGTTTTTTTTTTTTTAATTCGTTGTTTGAGTTATTATTTTTATGAAGAAGGAGGCAAACGAGCAAGGGAGTCACCTTATGGCAAGCAATCACCGATAGCCTGGATGAACTGGACTTTATCTTAACCAATGGAAATCTGGGTTGCCAGTCATTACTGTGTTACGACATGAAGAACAGTAGATTTCAACAAATTATTAGACATAGAAAATAGTTTGAGTAACGAGAACATTGTAGTGCTTCTGAATGGCATTGTGCTTTCGTAATTCTTTCTCGTCTTATAACTTAATTAAAAGAGAAAATAAAACATTAACCTGTAACAGCATTAGGACTAATTTTTCAGCATTACAAGCCTACTTAAAATTTTTAGACATAACCTTAAGGATTACTTACTATATGATTTTCTTGAAATTAGAGCATAAACAATGGGCACATGTTTTATTGGAGAACGCGAAAAAAGAGTGAATCGATTGGTATAATATCCAGATATTTCTAAATTGTTTTCTTTTTAAATATTTTCAAAATTTTATTGGTTTCGGTGAACCCCCTTCTACTACATTTATACCATAACATGTGAAAATTAGATCTAACCACACCCCCGATTATATTTCAGAAATTAGTTCAGTTTTAACTCACATTACTGAGTTAAGACTGACTAATTTCTGAAATAACTAATGGCCTAATAACCAAAAAGGCTGTAGGCTGCCAGAAACACGTGCTTTCATAAATTAAATATCAGATTGAAGTAGTATTGGTGGTAATATTTGTTAATTATGTAAAAAAATATAAAATATTTCGTGTTAAGATTTTATCAACAATAAATAAATTGAAGAACTGTTTGAAATTCAGACTTTGTCAGCTGCTTGAACACGCGTTATATAAACACAGAGATGCATGTTGTTAAAACAAAAGTAAACAACCAAACAATGAAATATAAACACAAATTACATTCCTCAGTCGATTTAGTTGTCAGACGCTGGCCTGATGTAGCCAACTATGCTACGTGCCTTCCTTCTTGTGTGCTTGATTACGAGAGAAAACTTTGCGTTCACAACCAAACGAATCTTCCACACGTCTACTTCACCAAGTGTTGATCAGAGAAAATTCGGAAAAGTGTCTAACAATACACATACGAACATTAATAGAAGTGCCGATGTACGTTATTTCGTCAGAAATGAGACCATAACTAAAGCAGATAAGAAAACAAATAGGGACGTAAAGCGAAAAGGCATTACAAAACATGGTAAAAATGCGACCATTCGTTCCATCATACCTTTCACTGAAGCTACTTTCGCAGTGCAGTTTAACGATGAAAACATCGAGTCCAGAAATCTACTGGATATTGGTTACTTAAAAGAACTAAAAGACTTTATTTATTCACCGATAACAACTAATACTGTCCCGCCGGCTAGTTTTAGCCACAAAGAACAGGATAAAAAATTGAGTACGATGCGTACGTGGCCATATATTTATCAACATTCATCTAAGTATAAAACAGTCAAAGAAGATGGACACTACACAGACATCGTTCCTCTGGATAAGAAAGTGCCTGGCAGTTCTAATCACCTCTCACATCTTGCCCCAAGATATGCCAACGACGCTGATAATCCTATTTTCGGCGATCAAGCTTTCTTCTCATTCATTCTTAACGATTACTTTGATAGAAGCGTCGACGATGATCAAACAGTATTCAAAGACCTTCATTGGGGTAAGGAATTTGACAGTGTATTGACTCCAAAACGGATAAGACGTTTGAAGGGTGACTACGAGACATCAAAGGAAGCAGAGGAATCGACGCTAGCTGTTAACTATGATGCTAAATTCGCCAAAGAAAAGTTACATGAAAGGATGAATGATTCGAAAACAATTCAATACAGCAATCGTTTAAAAAACTCAAAGGGGTTTAAGGGATTCATTGAAATATTTGCTCAAAAGTTCGGAACGAATAATATAAAGGACGAACTACGGTCTCAAAGTAATAAGGAAGACGTAAACGGTTTAAAAGTAACACCGATAAAAGCCAAAAGTGAGATGCAATCGAGCGAAGAATTATTAAATGAGCTTGTTGCAATTTATAATGATGATACTGACAAAGATACTCTAATGTCGACTGTTAGTGATTTTGAAGAGTTTTTACATAATTACGAAACGTCATCTGTGAGTTCGGCAACCAGTGACTCGACTGCATATGCTGCTAATGACTTAAGTAGATTAAGATATTTAGCTAAAAGAGACGCTCTTTTTAATAATGCAGATTACATTGATACGTCTGAATATGCTGTATAAAAATGACATTAAAATTTAACGCAATGTTAATTAAAAAAAAAGCCTTTAATTTAATTTTCCTGTCAATCAGTATGAAAATAATATGTATAAATGAGTATAATATTATAATTTGGTTTAATATTATTATTTAGTTGATGGCCTATCTTCTATGCTATAATAAAATTGTACAGTGTAGTCTGTACATTTGCTATTTGAAAGCTTGTTTTGACGAAGTTTAAAATCGTGGTTTGTTTTATATTCTTGGTTCAGATATTCAAAGGATTTCCCCAAGGGGATCCTTTGAATCTGTAGAACAACGTCTGCTGGGTCATCAAGTATAAAATAAAAAGATATAGATTACAATTCGATATACAATGTCTTGAAATATCATACCTTAACATGTCTTCAAAATTTTAATTGATATAAAACTCCTGTTTTAAATGTTATATAGATCCTAACAACTGCTTTCGATGAAAAAAGGTATACATAATAATAAAAATTGGTAATTCAAATATCACATGTTGTCAAGAGGTAAAACCAAGTAAATTCTTTTAACAAATAAATATCAATAAATTTGGAAGATTTTTTTCGAAGTTTTATTGCGGGCCCTGATTAGAAGGGTTAAAAAAGTAAGGTTGGTTACCTAAAGAAATTTGGCGAAGATCTGATGGAGGTCTTAGGATATTTAAAATTTTTATAAAATGCACTTGAGGCTGTTGTACTAAAGAATATGTAGCTAAGATTTTTATAAACACGAAATCATAAGACGGAGTCCACCTAGACTCGGGACAATTATTTATGGACGATACAATATTTCGTCTGCTGCGGGGTTTGAACCCGAGATAATGATATTATTTCGTGACAATTTAAATACAAGCTCATTTTGTAATTCTTGTATTGATATCGTTTCTGATATGGGAAAAATGTCTAATTAATTTATAATTTTACTGATTTATGGAGATTTTTTTACACACATAAGTTAAATAGAGCTAATGATTTTTTTTAATTCGGCGGGGGAAAAAATAATTATATATGATCTTTACCCAATATATTATACAAACATACAATATAAAAGATATGGTGGCCATAAAAATTTACATAACGATAAGATATAATAAACAATCGTATATAAAAAGTGAACAGGAACAATGATTGTTACTTATTCAGTGTTACACAATCAGAATCCAAATTGCTAAGCATTTCTCCTTTGCGGAATTTGCGGGAACATCGGCAGAACGCTCAGTACCTTGTTGACGATCACCGAAGTTTTGTCTCCCAGCTTGTCTATATAAACGCCAAGGTCCCACGGCGATCTGATCGTTCTTACTAAGCCCTTGCGGTTATAGTCACCGCCGTCATCCGTATCCTCTCCTATATCTTCGTGAATATAGACAAGTTTGGGTCCCGAGCCTTTCGTCGTCAAATCTTCGTAGTAATCGTCCACTCGAGTTTTAATAGCGACGTTTTCAACTGTCTCTTGTCGCTTGTTGTTCGTTTTGTTTTCTCTGTTCCCTTCGTCACCGATCTGTATTGCGATCGGGGTGGTTTTAGCGATTGGTATTTTGATGTTGGAGGTTTTGCCTGTTTTCACTCTCGGCTCCAGCGGCTTCTCCCTAGTAGAGTACTCGTCGTGGTTCACGTCGAACTCGTAGTCGTCGAGATTGAAATCCTTGTCTTCGTTCTCGCTCGAGTCCGAATATTTCTCCGGCCAACGCGCCATCCTGGTCTGGTAGTCGTCATCGTAGTTGATTTCCACGTACGTCGGTATCGGTTTCTTCACTAAAGGTATCTTTGCCTTTTCCACTGACCGCTTGGCTTGTGACGCATCTTCCTTCCCACTCAATTCGGTGGAAGAACGGCTCTCTCTGTCGTGTTTCATGGGACAATGTTTGGTGATGGAGACCGTTTTGAAATCGTCGGTTTTCGATACAATTGCCCTGTCCGTCGTTTTCGCCAGCAATCGACTCTCAGATACGAGGAAATAAGGCAGCACGATCGAGATGAAAATTATATTTCTCATTGCTACGTGCCGCGTGTCCCCCGGTCCGTGTGCTCACTAGCTGCCGCGTATTGATCCAAATGCAATATAAACAAGAATGTTTTTAATAACAGTCCACCCCGAGACAATGTGCGCTCTCCGCAAAGACTGAACGAATTATAAACATTGTTTTATTAACAGTACCAAAACTATATCGGCATTGTTTTAAATCTAATGACACATTTGAGGGTTCCGTTTAAACCTGTAATATTCATATAATATTCGTCGGGATTTATTTTAACTTTTTTGTTTTGTTTAAGAAAGACTTTTTTTAGTTTGTATCATAATTTTTTGTCGTGGTTTTATTACAGAAAACTGCTACATTTATTAACATTATATGTGTAAATTTTAAAAATTATTTATCTTGTTGAAGCAAAACTGTTCAGAGTTAATAAATGCATGATTTATTGTACCTTAAAGGTAAGACAAAAATGGAGATAATTTAATGACTTTCTACATAATGAAGTGCTTTTGATATGACAGGAATCCTTATAATGGCGTGTTGAAGTGTCTTGTAACTTTTGCTTTAGCTAAACTAAATCTAGGACAACGGCAAGTAATCTCAATTTCTGGACTTGCAACTTTAGAAGCAAAAAGGGACTTATGTAAATAGAATAGAAATTAAGTGGTTACCCTTGTAAAAATTCAATAATTAGAACAGGAGAATGTGTGAAAGCGGCACATTTCCTTATGATTATATTACTTATTCCCTCTTCATCACCCCCCGACGTCAATGAGCGTTTTGCTTAGTACGGTACTCAACACATTTGTTGCTGATATTTATTACGTTCGACCTAGGACAAATCATGGAAGCCTGATGTAACATCAGCTTTTTTTACATCAACTTAAAGATCGAAAAAAAATTGTTGGTAGTGGTATTAAATGAACATCAGACTTTACGTTAATTTTTACCAAAAATAAAACCCCCAAATAAAAACATTGGCTACAAGTAATCTTACAAATTTGCAATCGATGAACAATATTGTCAGTGAGGCGTGTTGTTGTTTACATGTCGAACAGTAAACAAATAGCTGCTCCACAAACATCGTGTATAATAAAACTGCGACGCTATTCAGTGGTACTCTTTAGACAGCGTTCGACGGCAATATGAAGGAAACGTTTCGATTCATCTGCTTCCTCATATTAAACTATTTGTCACTCGCCGCCACAAATTATATATACGACGACATGACCAATATGTCCGGATTCTTGCCTTCGCCAAACATCATCGGTACCTATTCGAGGAGCGTGTTAAACGGCCACAAGAAATACTTCATAAGCAACGGCAATCCGAAGTATCACAAGATGATGAACGAACGATCGGCCGATCCAAATTTCAGGGTGATGAAATCGGGATTGGGCGCTTTACTACCTAGCGGATATTCTAGAGAGGAGTCCCGCAAAGCGACGAGGTACGTCGCACCTTTAGACCGGTTGGCGGAAGGGATGTCAAAAAAATCTGCCGACGGCATTGCCTCAAAGCAGTTCTCGAAAGTGAAGATGATCACGCTGGTACCCGAAAGCGTAATGTTCAGCGTCGATGCCAGTCAAACGATGAAACCATCGGACGGTATTAAAAACTCTCACCGTCAAGTAGACGAGAAACAACATGAGCTAAATACCAACGAGATCTTCGTATCGCATCTACACGACAGTAAAGCGCTCGGCAGGCAAAAGTACCATCCAAGGAGTCCGTTTCTCCCGTCGAGCCGTTCGCCCGCTCTCTCGCACAAAATGCAGTCGTCGATGAAGATCAACAAGCCCGTAATGAAGTCCAGTGCTGTCGACAAGAGCGCGCCGAACGCCCGGAAGGTATTGAACGACAAGGGTGGCAAACTGACGGACAAGATTCAGCAAAAAGGTGGAAGGAAGAGGGACGTGAGCTTGGACGAGGACAACGAAGCGTATTTAGAGAAGAACAAGTATTACACCGTACTCGACGGTTCGTTTGGATTGAAACGTGCTCCAGTGGACCAGGCTATCCTCGCGAACATCGTTGATGAAAACACGGAGAGCACAAACAGCCCTTACGCAGTATTCTACAGAATGAGCCCGGATATAACGGAGCAGCACGACACCTATATGGTTCTTAATTCTCAAGACGAACGCGTCCAACACCTGTATAAAGAAAGAGAAGCTGCTATGAACTCCGAGAACGAAATCCAAAATGACAGCGACTACAAGCAGTATGCAAACGTCAATATGCACGGTAAAGTTAGGAACTTCTCGAATTTTAGAATATTTTGATATAATCGCCTAATTGAGGATAACAGAAGCCATAACTATCGTTTAATGATAAATAGAGAAATTAATGAGAAAGACTAAAATGTTAGTAACTTTTAATTTTGTAGTCCTAATAGTTTTTAGTGAAAACAGAAAATTAAGAAAGGCAATCATTGCTTTGCTGTAATCAATGTAGTGAAATACTGATCCTTACTAGTCGAGTAAGGTACCTTACATGTATTAATAGTTCCTATTCAGTTGAAACATTTTCATGCAATAAAATGCATTATTAGTATTGTCATATTATTTTTATCCGTCTTCAAAAGGTGTTGCTAGTACCCAATTCTGTACTTTAAAGTTGTAGTTGCACTACGCGTTATTTGTCAAAATCAAATAAAAAATGTACGTTGAGGTTTAACTTAAGATTTATTTGAAGCATATTTTATGAGTTTTATGAAAATAATTTAAAACGGTACATAAAGCCGCGGTAAAACTCTTTGCCTTGCCTCTTGGTCACTTAATTTAAAAAAAAAAATATTCCTGTCGGCACTAATATTTGAATTCATGTTGCCAAGTGCATTAAATTCAAATTGGGGCATTACACCCTCGGCTACTACAGTTGTTTCTCCCTGATAGTAATGTGTTTTTTCACACACTTGGGCTACTACTGCATAACAATATAGCCACTGAAATTTTTAAATGATAGTTCAAAACCCTGCGTAGTTCTGCTCTCCTCTCTCTCGTAACTTAGAGTGCATAGTATTTTTTTTAATTTATTGCACTTTCCATTTATGTCTCGACGGTAAAACAACTAGCAGCGGTGCAAACAAAATAAAACAATTTCGTTTAGAGTGCAACCGTTTTCAATCGTTGCATTTGGCCGAAGGACTCGGCGGTCAAATGAAAACACTCGCGCGCCGGGCACGTCTCTTTTTTGTCACAGTCAATCAAGAGCAACGCGCCGTATAAATAACACAGGGTTTTTCATTATCATTGACACAGAAGAGCGTTGCCCAATCTCGAGAGCGCGGTCGAATCGGGTCATTTATGAATGCCGACGGTGCTTAGTTATGTTCGCTATATAAATGTTCGTCCGGCGGCCGGTCGTCATTATTGTCTAATGAGTCATGGCGCGGCGTTTACCCCTACTGTTGTTGGCGACGGTATGCTCCTGTATGGAGATGCGGGAGACGGTCGAGAGGATGGTCATGGTCCGTACCACTGGCTCCGACCTTCAACCGGCAGCTACTGGGTATATTTACAAAAAGCGCAGCGACGGACCCGCCAGCGTCGTTAAAATGGACGAGAGCGAGATACTGGAACAGCTCTCCAAGTTCTACGACCAGCCGAAGGTGTACGCGGCGCCGGACAAGGAGTCTGATGAACACAAAGCCGCTTCGCACTCCAATGAGTACGTGATACCAGTGGTTGAAAAGCAAGAGGAGAAGGAGCACATAGACGGTATCGCTGACGACGACTATGGAAAAGAGTACGAAGGGTACGATGATTATAAGAAGAAGTTCAACGATTATCTTCATGGGTTAGGTCACTTCGAAGACGGAATATATCACAAGCACGGCTCCGGTGAAGACTACGGGTCCAAAGGTCACCATGAGTATGGAGAAAAGGGCTACAAAGGCTTTGGAGCTAAACACCACTACGGTAAAGGCGGTGCTGGGGACTATCACACGGAGAAATATGACAGCTTCTATGTAACAGGCAAGGGAGGGCATGAAAAGGCATATGACGAAGAAAACAAATACGGCAAACATCATGCAGCCGGTCACGAGGAGAAAGGGGGTGACCACGGCCACAAAGAAGAGCACAGCGAAGAGGGGAAACTCGAGGGGTTTCACAAGGTCTACGATAAGAACGAGTTCAAAAAAGACCACGACTTTTACGATGGAGAGGGGCACGAAGGCGGTTATAAAAAATACGGCGACGGCCATGAATATCACGAGTCAAAAGGAACGGGTCACGAGAAAGGTGCAGCTCATGAGTCAGAGCATCACGAAGCTGAGTCAGGAAAGGGGGGTGAACATGAGCACGATTCCGGAGACTCCCACGACCATGCCCACTCGTCAGAAGAAGGTGGATATTCAGAACAATATGGCCACAAAGATTTCGGCTCTAAGGACGGCTCCTACGATGGCAAAGGATACGGGTACAAGGTCAAGCACTGAGGGCTCGTTAAAGATGATCGTTATAATATTGTTGACTTTTAATAGAGTTTTGTAAATATTTAATTAAAGATAATATGTAAAAAGAAGTGTAAATAACTTATGACACGTTAAGTTTTATTTGTCGCTTGACCCGGGCTGTGTAAAATAATGTATGCTTTAACTTCTTCTTTAATGAGAGTGGAGAATTAGATAATATAGATGAATTATTTACGAACATGGCAACAGAATAGCGTGCACATGAGGAATTTTTTCAACTTAATTTTAATATTATTTATTGAATACAGACATTTAGAAAATGTCATCGCATTGTCATAAATTAAATGAAATTGAAAAAAGGCTTGATAATGCACAAGCAATTTCATGTTTTCATCTTCATTATGTAGTAAAGTAATCCTGAAGTATTTTTAGAATATAAAAATAAATTTAAGGTAACGACAAGCCGATCTTCGTTGTAATTGAGGAGAAGTACTATGTCCTACATTAAAAGCAATTACTTATTTTTAATTTTAAATGGCATGGTTTAACAAACGATAAATATAATATATATAAT
>DWHQ01001366.1:0-10971 GCA_018247955.1 Eurytides marcellus marcellus | reverse complement strand
GGTCTATATAGACCACTTTGGAAATCTATGCGCTAAACTAACCGTTTAACTTCATTTCAAAATGATACAATCGAAGCTGTTAAAATTATTGTTTGAACAGTTCCGTCATTTAGAATGTTATTAGATTCTTAAAACATGACATTATGCCACATTTTTATTTGGCAGTCGTCATATGTCATATATCGCATATACATATGTCGCAAGGATTTTCAGATCAAAATATTAAAATGTAGCACAAAGTAGAGGTAGAGGCTCATAAAGATGTAATCGTTATTCTTGTCTAGTGAATCTAACCCACAATAAGGCGCGTACAAGCCGATGGTGAAGTCACTTGAATCGGTGTTCGGTTTTTTGAAGTCAAAAGTCATTTGATTTTGGCCACAGTGTGGATAAACAGTCGAGGATTTTGATATTTTGTCATTTGATATGTTTTATATAGTATCGCATCTTTTCCTAAATAGTAGTTTTGATTTCCATTGCTTTTTCGTTGTTTTAAGGACAATGCCAAGATATTTAGTGGGTATAAACATAAAAGGTATAAATCAGGCGCAAAGGACATTAAACCGATATCTTAATAACGACTCCTCCAAGCCATTGCTGGATGGCGTTGATAAGAAGCCGGTATCAACTTTATAAATGCCCATCCAACGCATGGATCATCTTATTTTTTACGCAATCGGGAGATCAGCTCCTCTCGACTCAACTAAGAAACAACAATACAAAGACATTGGCTTCTGTGGGATTTGAACTCACGACCGTCGATTTGTAAAGCACGGGCCTATAACACTAGGCTCCTTACTATATAAACATAAAAGATATTTATAGTTTTAGTAATAAAACATATCTGTATTATACATGGAATGATTAATCTTAAGCAAATATGAAACGATTCGATGCTACGTTTATTTGTCCAAGAGAACATTACGTCACTGAATACAAAGAATACTCAACTACTGAAATCAATGCAGAACGTTGTAAAAATACTTTCTTGAAGAACATTCACTGGATACAAGATAGTTTGTTCAGATAGTTGGGAGTGTATTTGAGAAAAAGGCAGAAAAGTACTTTAGCAAGAATTAGAATATTGAGATTCGTTCGCGTTTTTTTCATTCTTTAAGGTCACATACTTGACGTACTTTTTCTCTCAAGGCTGAATAAGATATCTTGCTCTTATACATCTCTTTTATTCATATGGCAAACTATATAACCTTAAAATTGTTAGTAAAGTCAATTTGACGTTTCATTTTCATTTATAGCCACTCCATCAAAGCCTTTCAAATTCAATTCATTATAAATGAGTATTTGAGCTGATTCGAAATACTGCGTAAATAATTTGAAGGAATACTTTATTAATAATGATGGTAAACTAAAAACAGTTGTAAAGTTATATTTACTAAGTCATTTGTCAAATTAACGTAATTATGGGTAATGTGTACAACAGAAGATGTTTTACATCTTCTACATATGTTGATGTAGAGTAAATCATATTTTAGAAAAGACAGCATTTTTGTTACCTACTGATGTTTTAAAATTAGATCATATCAGTTTCGTTCAAACCATCGATAATAATTTAGGTTTGTGGTTGTACGTTAATGAAGGCAAAAGTGATGCAAATTATGTTAATTGCTTCGGAAGCTTTGAGATAAAGGTACGTGACGCTGCTCTTGGTAATGGGGTAATTATAAAATATCCATTTTAAAATCAGGCTTCGTATTTGTACAACATTGTCTGACTACATTCTATGAATAAGTTGAGAAATCAATACTGCATACTTTTCAGGGAAGCACTAAGGTTATATATTTTAATCAAATTATATTTTATCAGCAGATACTTTTTGGATTATAGGTCATATAAGATTTATAGAAATAAAGATTATCTTTCCAAATATTGCTAGCAAAATTTTGCCTTAAAGATAAAAGAAAAGGTTACTCTAAAACCATCTTAAATAAAAGACAAGCCGATAATTGACTTGTCTAGATTATTTACCCTAATACGAACATATAATTCCCCATTTTTTTCAATACCATCAATTATATTCAAGAAGACTCGAGTATTTTACAGTTCAGAAACGGCGATGTTAAGACGTAATAGAAGGCCCTAATGCGGCGAGGTCTTAACGGAAGGCTCTCTCTGAAATTATTCTTAATGGCATCATAAGCGGTTTTCGCTGGGCGTCCAATTTATTTTCGCAAGATAACTCGTTGCGCGGCCGAGAATTAAAGTGTAATAAAAATGGCGCAGCGACGTTGTGGAATGCGAATCGTGGGCCACGTGTTAAGGCGAGTTATTGGGTAAATTATTAGGGGTATGTCGATGTGGGCTCGTGTATATGTGGAATGATAAAGCGTACACGCCTATTAGTCGTATGTTTGAAAGACGCTTCAGTGAGAATCCGCACAGTTCTGCGGCGCGTGGAGCTCGCTATCGATTTTCCGCAGTCGACGGGCTGAGGGGGGAGGGTGTTCTCAGCTGGCCACCCCCCGCCCCTGCCTCAACCCCTGTAAACATAAACACGGGCGCCCGATGCCCGCACTCCTCACAGGATCGACATCGGGCCGAGGTGAAATAACGACACTGAATATTTATGAAACCCCTCCTATAGGGGATTAAGATTCGACTTTTCTGGGTCATTAATCTGCGAGGCGTTTAGAGTGTGACCGACTGGTGCGCCAATATTGATAGATGCAACAATGTACACTCTATAATTTGTTTTTTTCTTATCTTCTCTTCTTTTTCTCAACCTACTTTTTTATTCAATGGGCATTATATTTCTGTTAAAACAAACACGAAAAATTGTATCCGTTATACAAATATAAAACGTTCTAAGAAAATCTACTCTTTAGACAAACAAAGAAGTGATATTGATATTTTTCTCTGTTATAATTTCAACATAACTTGTTATGATTTCAACAAGTTCTTTGTGTTCTTATCCAAATAGAAAATACATAATACCGAAGCTTTGTTACGAGTGCTCCTGAAGCTTTTGCTCAACGTATGTACTAGCTTGTTTTAACCGCAATAAACTGACCTACTTTTTTACTAATGAGGCAAGGTTTATTGGACGCCATTCGTAATATAATTATAACGTGTGATGGTTATTTAATGCGTGCTATTGCATTACTATAGTCATCATGGATAATTGTAATCAAGAGATGGTTCACTAAACTGTTTAGCTGTTATGTTTTAAAATAACAAAATAGCGTGGGATATTGACGGCATGATATACCAGGTTTTTTCTGAATGGCCAAATATTGCCAACCCATTGTATATTGGATGTCATCGAGTACCTAAAAAGGTTTTAATCAAAGTGTGCAGTTCTAACTTTGATTTTATTAGAGTGTCAAAGGTCCGACCCGTTATGATCGTGTTTGTTTTCAAAACCCTTAGTAAGCGTAGAAAGCTTCGACAAAAAATTCAAATAGGGTATATTCACTAAGGGTTTGTTCGCAATTATTAAAAGCAACGGCATAAAGAGCAGCTTAAGTGCAAATTAATAATAACTTACTATTTATATACTAAAAGACACCTTTCAATCCTTGTACTTTAATTATGGTATAGATAGATACGAAAGTGTGTGTTGGTTTGTCTGTTTTTTAAAGCAGTACGACGACTGAAAAAGGTGACATAAGTTTCGTTTATTCCCAAAAAATCGAGAACTGGTGACGCAAAATTATCATTTTCCTAGAACAATATACCAAGAAAGGAACATGGCAACAAAAACAAAATTAGCGCAAGAGCAGTGGCTGGCAAAACTTAGATTTATATCATTAAGGAAGTTACTAAAATGGAAACAAAGGACGACATATACTTTAATGGTTAAGTAGACACTGATGTAAGAATTGGCTTAATTATAATATATACTGTTATAACAACTTTATAACCCTATTTAAATACACCATGTTAACTTGGCCTTAATGATGTATAAATAAATAAATTACTTAATGTATGATTCCCTTGGTGACTATGACGAAATTGCCTGAAAATTTACACACAGTAGGTATTATTATTAAGGTAAACTCTACCGTGGTACGCTGGTTTGTCAGATTGAATAGTTTTTATATTGTATACAAATTATTTCAAATCATTAATTTTTGTTTCAAATAGATTCAAATAAATTGCTTGTAAAACAAATCATACGTTTTATAAGCAATCTATTATTGAATATTCCTTTATTTAGGTGGTATTAATAATATATTACTACGATTGTATACACTATTATTGTAATGGATAAATATTCTTATATTATTTCTGGACGTATATCAAAACATGGATTTAAAGACATTCCATTTTTTTAAAGGCCTTTAAAATTAGGAAATTGTTATTTCTTTCTAGGGCGAATTGCTTCATTCCACATTGGTTATGTTTTCGGTATAAAAGTGGTGCCATAACATTTCTGTTTATCTATTATAGTAATCGTGATAAGTTATTTTTAAAACACAGTAGATAACATTATATCTTATGATGTTCTTAACGGTCATCCACATCAGAGACGTACGATAATTAACTTTAATATTTTCAGATATGATGATTTCATAATTAAAACTGTACTATGTTCTTTCTGTTTATCACATATTTATTTAAGGTGTTATAATCGTGTGGTAATATTCCGGTTAATTCTATTCGCAAACGTATATATAGTATACTCGTATTATTTGTTGCTGTTTACCGATACTTATAGTTTTTATGTTGTTGTAATATGCACCAAAGGCAGTATTTATTTAAAAATCATGGAAATAACGGTGGTGGGTGGTTAAATAAATAACATGTTAAAATAAGCAAGACAGCAGCATTTCTTTCCACATAATATTTATTGCGTACAAATAATAAATAACCGTCGTCGTCGATTCGTCCACGTCAGAAATTGAAGACGCAAATGCTTGTTCGGTGTAGTTTGTTTGTGTGCTGATGCTGGCATTAATAAAGCTTGAGCCGCGTCGGAATTGTAACAGCGTCGTATATTAAGCCTGTTATTATTTTATTAAGGCACAACGCGCGTTCAATCTATTGTCTAACGTAAACAGGTGAGCCTGTACGTCGTCTACACAATACAAAATTAATTCTGTGAAATAAAAGCCTACGCAGAAGACGGTTTTATTCACAGTACATGTTTAAAATAGAAGCCTGTCCATGGATACGTGGTGTTTTTTATCTTATGATATCAGTTTTTGATCTATTCTGTTTTCTATTTAGTCTTTTGTCGTCACTGCCAATTGTCTACAGATTTTGAAAATTTTTCTTTGTTGTACAACGTTTATCGTAATGATACCATAGAAATTTTTTCGCTAATAACCTGAAGGTATACAGGGGAACTCCTTGAAATATGTTGATTGAACTATTGTTATATTTATTTTAGTCGCGCTTTTGTTATACATATGAACTGTTTTGCAGAGTCTACTTGCGCAGTCCCACTGCTATTCTGGCCATGTGTTTTGGTTAGAGGGCACTTTAGTCAATGTAATTACTGGGCATAGAAACACAAAGAGACACATATGATATCTTATATTCCCTGGGTGACGAGTGCAGCTCGAAGCTAAGCAAATTCTATGTCGAACTGTGTTAATAACAACCTATAAGGGCAGGCGTGTTGCCTAACAGCAGGTGCACAGTTTGCTACTAAAAGCAACTACTTTTTGGAAGTCACATACAACCCATTTAGCACATTTCTATACAAACAACGCAATAGCATGTGCTTCGCGTGTAACAGATCGATCATTCTGGTTAATTGAATTGTTAATTGAACGCTTTAATAGAATCTAATGAAAATTGTTTTGTTACTCGCGCAGCGTTCACAATGTGGGTTCTATATAACGGATCACTGTTACGTCCGCGTCAAAACATTATTAATTATTTGATAGTGAGCTTTGGACGGTATCATGATTTCCCCGTTCATGTTCCATTCGAATATTCAATGTAAATAATAATATTGGGTTAAAGCTATTAGTAAAAGCTCTCGACCTAATAAAAAGTGAATATAAATATATTACGTACATGTATTTCAATTACGCCACTTTTCACGACGATTGGTTCATGCTCATGCATTCTTGATATTTATTATTCTTAATCATTCTTTTTTCTGTAATACTTTTTCGATGTATAGAGGTTCCGCAGTTGGACAAGACAATTATTTTTGTTATAAAACTAGACGTACACGGTCAGGATAATCTTCATCCGCTTGAATTATTACGGACTTTTTAGGACATAAACATTGAACAGATTCGGCTTTCTACGTCGGAAATTTGAGCGTATTTACTATATACGATATAATATATACGAAATATTATTTACGATTTACAAAAAAAAGCGTATGTAAACTTTAAAAGGGTGGACCTTGGTTACTTCACTTGCCAAAAAGGATACAAAATGGCGACGATCATTTCTGAGGCTGTGCCATTTTCCTAAGGCAACATATTTACAGTATAAAATGTGTAATTTTTCTACATATTCTATCTATTAATTCAAATCTTCAAATATATATGTAACATATAATGATATTACACTATTTCACATATAAAACTGCGTTAGTTTTAGCTTACATATTCTCTCAGACTATGCAACTTGTATTAACCCAGTTTCAGTGTCAGGTGCTAACCCTTTTTTCCTAATTAAATGTGAGCTAGAGTTATTAGCAAAAGTAAAATACGTTTCAACTTCATCTTTTAAACTATGCTCTGTTTACTTTCAGTGAGTTTAAAACTTTAAGCTCGACTGAAGTTTCCACCCATAAGTGGTGTTGTTACTCTGAATTTTTTATTATCATAATTCTGTTCAACTTTAGAGCGCGATGGCGAAAAGTATTTGAATTTTTTAATAAAAGTACAAAATGATATTATAAACTTATGAACAAAACTCCCGAGAACACAAAGTTAATTATTCGTAACATTCTTGATTAAACAATTAAAATTAGTTTTACTTATGTAATTAAAGAAAAAATATTAATTCCAATAGATCATGTACACGAATCACTTATTTTAATCAAACAAAAATTTTTAATTAATTAAGAACTACTAGGCAGGGAGTTTGATAGTAATTCCAATAATTATTTTAAACTTGCAAACATTTTTTTCTTATTAAAAAGAATAAGAAGAATCGTGAGTTTTTTACATATATATCAAAAGCGTGTTTATAATTTTTTCTTAAAAAAAGCTGCTCCTATTGTTAGCTAGAAATATTTTGTTATAAGGGTGTTTTACATACATATATACATAAATTTCACAAGCCCAGATCCGGAGCAATCGTTTGTAATTCATACAAAAAATTTCCCTGAGTGGGAATTGAACCTACAACCCGCGATGCCGAAGCTAGCAGCTCACCAACAGTGTCTGCGTAGAATAAGCTGCGTTACCAACTCAGGCAGATTCTACAATAGAACGTTACTACTTACAAAGTAAAATAAACATTGTTCGTGTTTATAAATGTGATTATTTGTTTCAGGTTTTGATACTTTACATGCGTCTCAGCTGGGTGATACATCACGGATAGTTAGAATAAAGATCTATACACAGTAACAAGATGAGGTTAGTAAATTAGGAAGTTAGGAAAATTAAGAAATAGTTAAACAAGTAATTTTTACAATCTTAAAATGTAAGTTAAATCTCAGCAGAATTTCTGTATTCCTAGCGGATGCAGTCAGTAATTATTCCGTCAATGCAAAAAAGAGGAATAAATTCTTGGCGTTAACAATTTTCCTTGAAAAACGAGTCTTCTTTGTGTAAATGAAACAATTTTATGACGAAACTCAATAGATTTTTCCTTCCTTTTCTTTGCTTATTAGGAGCAGGATTCTAACTAATAGGCGCTATCCACTATATCTCGTGATGACGGTTTCTCAGTGCAATCTCAGTCGGGTAAAACAATGTCATTTAAGAAACAATGTGTGCATTCATACTATACAGTCACGTTCCAGTTGTGTCCCTTTCCCATCCCGAAATTTGAATGACATTGTATAGTGCGAGCATAATTGGACCAAGATTGGTCAGAGAACGAGCTGTAATAGTCATTATAGTATGTAACAAGCCTTATATTTCCGCATATATTCATGTGAAGGAACTATAATTTTATCAGAGTAGAGATCTAATTAATTAGATTTAATTACTTAATTATAGTTTTATATGGCAGAAAAAAAATTGTTGTTAACCCAAATAAGATACTTTAAAAGTATATTTTCATATTACTTGTTCATATAACAAACATATAGACATTCATCAACCATTTCAACCTTCACAGTTTTAATACAGTATAGACATGGAAGGAACACATTGCTCATTTGATATCAGTTCATTACCTCTAAGGATTTTTGAGCCTTATGCCATCTTTAAAGTTTTTTTATTTTATAATTTAGTATATTATTTTTCTATTTTTTACGGTGGTAGCCTCGCAACTGCTCCCGCTGCTGAGCAAGCCAGCTCAAACCGGATAAGTACCACGACGTCACAGACGTAAAGTTGAAATATTTATGCTTCCGCGTTTCGTCCAGTGATTGGCCGGTGGCATATCCCCTTCCCTTCCTTCCTCCCTCTCTAACTCTCCTCCTCCCCCTCTTTCAAAAATCCCCCCCCCATTTAAAAATTGCATTTGCAAGTTCTTTAATGTTCCATGGGCGGCGGTGATCGCTTACCATCAGGTGAGCCGCTTGCTCCTTTGTCAGTCTACACAAAAAAAAAAAAACTCTGGTGTGGTAAATTGCCAGTAACTACTGAGCATTGAGATTTATCATCGCCAAGATTATTTGATCATAAATCTTCCAAGTAGTTCAAAGCACTATTGCAGTGTGCTTGTGTGTACAGTGTGCTGTTATAAATAAATATGTTGTTTATTATTACATATTCAATTTGGCTATCTCACTTTTAAAATTAAAAATCCCCAGAAACCAAGAATAAAATGAACAGCCATTGAGACCATAACATGAATAGTAGACAGCATTTAAAAGATAAATAATTGAGTAGGGTAACCTAGAGTTTCTGCAATTTCTGAACTTCATGATGTGGATATCCAAAAATTAGCATGATAACATGATACAATAACAAAAATAATATGTTTTATAAACCAGAAATTAAATAACATTTACAACAATAGCTGCAATTTCTGCATATTCAATTTCTTAAACCTAAGTTACTATATCATTATGGTAATAATGTAACAAACCATAAATCATCATTACTGGGCCGGACACAGGGCAAAGGACGAGGGGGTATTCTTAAAGGATCATTCTCCGGTCTTTGCTCATTGGATGTATCTGCAAAAATAAAAAATTGGAGGTTATACCTTAAAAATTAAGTATGATCAAATATTCTACAGATATATACTAATATCCATATTATACTACAAGACAGGAAGCAACTCTAACTTAAATTTTTATATAATATATTTATTTTTTGGTTTGTATTGCTTAGTACTTTGTAGCCATTTATTAAAGGTATTAGTTGATACTAAATTCTAAAATGAATAAGGATAAATTCCATGTTAACACAAAAATACAGTTGATTTTAGTAAATTCACATTAAATTAACTATATAATACTTAGATATTAACTCGGACAATAACTATATCTGACTTAATATATAACTTAGCATACCTACCATAATTTCATAATACTAGGATTCAGTGAGTCTTTGTTATAGTATAGAATAAAGTAAATTTCATCATTATTTCTTACTGTTGTGAGATTTAAAGCAATGTAAATAATAAAAATCTGTATTTAACATTTTTTTTCCTTGAATTTGTTTATGTTAAGGTTTTAAGTTAGATCTTTTTTTTTTAACGATAATTGTATATATTTTTTAGTTATTTCTAATTTAAGCAATTGTAAATTTTATGTGAATGTTGTGTAAGTCTATAATTGGTTCTCACTTCACATTTCCAAAACTGAACTATTGGTTTATATAATTTTTGAATGTGAGCACTGTTGATGTACCTTTTAAATAAATAAATAAAAAGACTAACAAAGCTATTATAAACCAGTGATAATTATTAAACTTCTCAACTTATAAATAATATTTGCTATATTAAGACTACACACTTATGGAATCTGTTTTTTTTTAAATTGTTGATAATTTGTATCAATATTTTAAAATTGTCGGTTCGATACCCACCCAGAACAAAATATTTGTGCAATGAGCAGAGGTATTCATTTTGTCTGTGTGTTAATTTTCTATATGAGTATGTATTTAAAAGTATTTAACTATTTATATCACTTGTCTGGTTACCATAGTACAGGCTCTACCTAATTTGGGATCAGATGGCAATGTGTGAGATGTCCCATGATATATTATATTATATACATATTTATCAAATATTTTACAATATTAACCTGTTGTGGTCTGAGTTTGAGCAGTGGTAGTAGGCTTCTGAGTAATAGTGTCAATGAGATCCCTTCTAATATTGAACATAAGATCCCTATAGTTAGGCATTAGTTTTTCAATATTTCCACTTGTTGCTTGTACCGATTCATTAACACCAACCGCCAAGTTGGAAACTGCTAAGTCATCAGATCTCTGTACAAAAATATATTTCAGTATTAACTCTCAGTTGAATGTAAAACAATGCATTTTGTTCATTTAATTTAAATTTAAAAAGATTTTTATTTAAACATATAAAATAAAAAGAAAAACAAATATTTTACATAATCCTGCTATATTATCAATCACAATTATATTTTACATACTTGATCAATATTTAAAACTATATTTTTATTAAAGTCACGGTTAATTGTATTGCAGTATAGCCAAGCAATTCTTGTCTAACAGAAGACAGTATTTGTACCTTTGCATTTGTCTAGAAGACAGGTTTTAGAATCTGCCTTACAAAGACATTACTATCAAAATCATATACACAAATATATTAAAAATTATTAAGTTAGAATTTAAAAATATATTCAAAAGTATTTAATAAAACACAATGAACAAGATATAAGAAAAAAAAATATACCAGAAGGTTAATAATGAGGTCGCCATCAGTGTTGATCCCATGTAGAAT